>BMAO01003552.1:0-58622 GCA_019973975.1 Trichonephila clavata
CCCGCCGCTTCGCTGGGTATTTCATGATGTTTTATAAATTTTTACTGCTTATATATATGTATAAATTATTGATATCTAAGTCCTAGCATTAAGAATTGATTGTATTGAAAAATATACTTATACCTTTAAACTGTCGCAAAAAAAAGGGCAGAACTCATCTAATTTGTGATTTTCTAAAAATCTCAAAATTGAAGATAGAATGATATTTGCTCTTTCGTAACCCAAAAACCAAGTGGATCCCGCAGAACCAATTTTTGGTGGATCTCTACTCCGTAAATTGAACATGCAAGCCAAATTTCAAGTCTAAATCTAACAGAAAAAAAGAAGTTTTACTATCAATATCCCCGTAATCCCGTTGAGAGCGTTTTCCAAATAAACGCTCTTAGGATTTCAATTCAACAAAAGAAAAATGCAAACCAAATTTCATTATTATAGTTCTTGTAGCTCGAAAAAAGTAATTTTTTTGTCAATACGTCCAGTAACCCCCTGCACCCCCCTAAGAACTTGATTTGCTTAAAATACATTTTAGTGGATCTCTATTCAACAAAGAAACATGCTTAATAAATTTCAAGTATATGGGTCTAACAATTAAAAACATTAATTTTTTCTGTAACTCCTTTGACCCTCGCAAACATCCTTAGGGGTCAATTTTCGTTTCACTCTTTGTTAGAGGAACTCTATTCCATGAAAGGAACTTGCCTACCAATTTCAAGCAGGATGATCAAATAGTTTAAAAATGGAAATATTTATCGATTACGCCTCTTAAACTCCCGAAATTAAACTTGGTAGTTGATATTCGCAAAACCATTTTGTAGCGGTTCTCTACTTTACGAAAGGAATCTGCTTATAAAATTTCAAGACTGTACGTCTAACAGTTTAAAAATGGGATAATTGTCTATAACGCCACTTGAGACCCCGCAACGCCACTTCTGGGTCTGTTTTCACAAACCCATTTTGTAGGGGAATTGCACTCTATGAAAGGAATCTGCTTAGCAAAATTTGAAGACTGTGCATCCAATTAATTAAAAATGCAAAAAATTATCAATAACGCCCTTGAACCCCCGCAACGCCACCTAGGGTCGATTTTCACAAAACATATTTTATAGTGTATTTCTATCCTATGAGAGGAATCTGCTTACCAAATTTCAAGACTGTGAGTCTAATGGTTTAAAATAGAAATAATTATTTATATCTGCCTTAACCCACTGCAACACCCCTTGGGGGTCAATTTTCTCCAAACCCGTTTTTGTAGCGGATATTTACTAATGAAAGAAACATTTCTACCAATTTTCAAGCAGTTAGGTCAAGTAGTTTAAAAACGAAAATATTTATCTATTACGCCACTTATACCCGCAACGCCACTTAGAAGTCTGTTTTCACAAAACCTTCTTATAGCTGATCTCTACTCTATGAAAGAAATCTCTTAATCAAATATAAAGACTGTGCGTCTAATAGTTTAAAAATGGAAATAATTATCTGTAACGCCCCTTAAGTCCCGCAACACCACTTGGGGCAATTTTCACGAAACCTATTTTGTAGCGTATCTCTACCCTATGAGAGGAATCTGCTTACTAAGTTTCAAGACTGTACGTCTAATAACTTAAAAATCTGAATTTATAACGCCCCTTAACCCTCACCCCCGCAACACCCCTTGTGGGTCAATTTTCCCAAAACTCATTTTGTAGCGGATATTTACTCCAGGAAAGAAACTTACCTACCAATTTTCAAGCAGGTAGGTGAAGTAGTTTAAAAACGGATATATTTATCTATTACGCCCCTTAATCCCCCACAACGCCACTTAGAAGTCTGTTTTCACAAAACCTGTTTTGTAACTGATCATTATTCTACGAAAGGAATCTATTTATATCAAATTTAAAGACAGTGCATCAGTTTAAAAATTGAAATAATTATCTATAACGCCCCTAACCCCTGCAACGCCACTTGGGGGTCGATTTTCACCAAACTCATTTCGTAGCGGATCTCTACTCTCTGAAAGGAATCTGCTTACCCAATTTCAAGATTGTACATCAAGTAGTTTAAACATGGAAGCAATTATTTTGATCGCCCCTTAACGCCCCTTGCCTTTCGAATTTCGGAAAATCCGTTCTTAGCTGACGTCTACTCTATGAAAGGAACATGTCTACCAAATTTCAAGTCTGTAGGTTGAATAGTTCCGGAGATATCGTGATTAGTCAGTCAGTCAGTCAGTCAGTGAGTGAGTCGCTTTTCTCCTTTATATATATAGATTAAAGAAATGTAGTAAGAGATAGAGTATTTTTTAAAGTTGCTTTTGCTTAAAATACCTATGATATGTTGAAATAATTAAAATATCATTTTAAAATATACTCTTCTAAGGCTTGTTTTGTGGATAGGATTACCTGGAAACATTTTATAGTTTTTAATGTCCCATGATTCGATAAAGATTGAATTAGATAAATGATCCACTCACGTACATGTCGTACGATGCAGTTAAACGTAATGCCGCATAAAAAAACTAATCTTCAAATTCCTTCTTATTTAAAAATTCAAAACTGTTACAAATGTTGCAATAAAAATGCAAAACCAAGAAAGTTTATTGCTGTTGTTGTTACTATGGCCACCTGTCTGACGTTGTCAGATAGAGGCCCACGAAACTCATTTTGGAAAAGGGCTAGATGTACGCCAGTCGTTATCAGTAGCTTTAAGCACCATCAGGTGACAGTATGCTTTGGCTCGGTTTTACCCCATTTTTGAGGAAGAACACCCTGGAGGTAGTCAAGCTCCTCTCACATCTCTTCCCCTTCCACCAACCTCACGAGCGGTCTTGCGTCTCGACGGCTATTTAGAGCACTCCCCCATCCCGCATTTACAAACATTTACGTCTTCTCCGGGTTTCGAACCCAGACTCTACGGCATAGCAGCCAGTGTCACTAATCATTATAAAAGATGGGTGACCCAAGCTTCTTCCTATTTATCATAAATAAAACAATATCAAAACAAAATATTTATATACATCAAAATTAAGCGGCAAATTAAAATTATCCGTCGAACAAAGTTCATTATGAATGATCTGTTAAAAACTAATGCCAACAATTATAACGCAAAATACGAAACTATTAACTCTAGCGAATAGTATCTTTTCTCAATCGATGTATGTAAAATGTATATGTAATACTCTCCTAAAATAATGAATAAAATGTACATAATTCTTAAAACTAGCCAAGAGTTCTTAGAATTATTTAAAAGTGAATGAAAAACCAATTGAACATTAAACCCGCACGATTAAATAATATTTAATCGTGCGGGCTGTGTGTATGGCGTCCATGTCGTATGATTATGCGGCCTTTTGAAGACTTCCAGAGTGCCTGTTTGGTTCGGCCAAAGTAAATTCCTTGTTTAATTTCACATCGTTAGAGCTCAGGGGCTCCCTATGGCGAAGGAACTGGGGTCAAAAAACAGGTATCCACCTGTATGGTGCCACATTAAAAAGTGATACTAGTTCTCGGGGAATGTACTAGGTCTGCAATGGTAATTACTTATTCGCAGCTCCATTTGAAAAAAATATTTGATTGTGTGTAAGTTATATTGTAATATATTCTCCTGACTGGCTTTCCGATAAAAGTTGATAAATTCAATCAAAGGAAAATAACATTTTATATAATAATTTATAAGTTTTTTTTGCATGAAATATTTCATAAATGCTATAAAAACTTTTAGAATTTCCCTTATAACTGAATGTTTTATTTTCTGGTATTTTTTTCTACATAAAGAGTTAATTTTACAGGTTTTTTAAAATTTTTTGTTGCGTCAAGCAAGGTAATTTGAAAAGAATTGTTGCAAATCCACTCTAATAATAAAGTACCAATTTGTTCATCTCCAGTTAAAAAATGTTCCATTTGGCACACCTCTTTAACTTAAATCCCTAACAAAGGGAGAAAAATATTACGAAGTACATTTCTAAGGGAAAAAAATAAATTGATATCGTACGGAACGGAGGGGGAAAAGAGAAAAATAAAGACAAGGAATAGAAAAAAGAAAATAATGCCAGTCGTTACATCAGAAAAATCTTGGAAGATGAAGAGACGCTAAATTGGAAACACAATATCGACACTTGAGAAAGAAAGTATGGAGTGAACTCAGAAAAGTACTTTGCCCTGATCTTGGATTGTTACTTTAAAAATTCTCATTAAACAAAAGAAAGGAAATAATTTTTTATGAGTTTTACAATAGCCATTGGTATGAAACAAAAATAATAGTAATAAAAAAATGAAATAAAATTAACATTTTCTTTCAGTTTATAAATAAGAAAAAAAAAATTCATTTATTTTCATAATAAGTCGAGAGAGAGGTATAACCACCGAACGCTCTTTTAAAAATAAATTGGTCTACAGAAAGTAATTGTACTGTTCAAACTCTATAAAAATATTTTAAAAAGATTATTTTATTTGTAAATATTTAAAATTAACTTTTCATATAGGAAAAAAATACCAGAAAATAAAAAATTCAGTTATAAGGGAGGTTCTGAAAGTAAGCTTCAGCACGTTTCTTCGTACACTGAAATTTTTTTGTCTAAAAAATTTAATCTTGGCATCACGAATTATACACCTTGCATTATTTTTCAACGTAATCTCACCATCGACATTTAGTCATTTATTGTTGCGAGCAAACAGTTTGAAGAAACCACTAGGGTGCGATGGTAGAAATTGTTGCACGACCTTCTCTACTCAGCACTGTTTTTTAGGGAATATTTACTCGGTCTCGGATGCTTCCTCGTCATTGAGGTACACCATATCCTGTACTCTAGCAATATTGTTTTAATTTATGTATCCAGAGGGATGCCCATTTTAACCTTTATTCTCTACATTCTGACTTCTTTCACTGAGTATCAACCATTTAATGAGACATGATCTCTTCATCATACACGGTCTGTAGACGTTCATGGATGACGGACACACTAGTCCCAGGTGTCCATTCATACAAAATAACAGCATGCATTTCCATTAGGGTACAGTCCGTTGTCAGTACATTTTTTTTTTTTTTGCTATCATAATTTATACTCAAGGTATTCGACTACTTGCAACAACTTTTTTTAAAAAAAAATGTACATAAAGGGGATCTTTTGTTGTTTTTAGATTTTTTTAGCACATTTTAAGAAAAATATGCTAAAATTAAAAGGCGGAAAAGAAATTATTATTAATAAAATGGGAAAAAAGGGGTAAACATTTACAAAAAATAGCATAAATGGGGCCCATTCTGTACCAAAAAGTTTATGAACAAATTTTCAATTTTTCAATTCTGAAGAGTTGCTGTGTTGCTCATTTTTGAAATGACCTTCAGGATAAGAGATATTTTAGTGGATATAAGTCATTGGAGGTAGAAGTGAGATTACATTGATTCAAAGAAATGATAATATATTTCTGGTTTTGGACTTAAGAAATTTTTAAAATGAAATTTAATGCAAGAAATGGCGTGAAAGAGATCAAAATACAAGGAAAATAATCTTCATCAATATTATTTCTTTATTATTAAGCTATAATAACTCACTCGCTTTGCTAAAAATTTTATGAGGTTGTATGATTATACTATACTATTTATATGTTACTGATATTCAAGTCTTAGCATTTAGCTGTCGATTGTATTGAAAATTATTCTTAAAGCTCTAGTCTCTTGATTTAAAAAGGGCATTACTTGATTATCTAAAACATCAGTATAATTATCTTTTACACACCCGTAACCCTACCATTAGAGTCGACGGACCTCATAATTTTGAACCTTGGTCAAGTGACGAGAAACTGCTAATTACCACACCACACCAACGAGAGAACATTAAGGGTCGACAGATTTAACATGCACAAGACCCCCTCTACACAGTGGGTCTTCAGTGGCACTCGCGACATTTTGGCTATGAATTCGTGACCTTAACCACTAGGCTAGCACGGTCAAACATTTAGAAAAGGAAATGGGAAAAATATACATACATATATAAAATGTATTATTAACATTCTATGTTCTTTAGTACAGTGTCTGTGTTCTATGAAATAATACGTGTAGTGAATTTTGTGTATGAAATTATGTTTTTTTTATAGAATTTCTGAATATTAAATTAAAAATAGGCCCACAAGAACCAATTACTATCCATATATGAGCAAAATTTAAGATGGAGTTTTCTACACAAAAATTAAAAAGAAATAAATAATATATAAAATTTTTATTATAAATTCGGGCCAGCTATTTTTCTGAATGTTCTCTTTGAATGAATACATTTGTTCTTTTAAAAATCTTTTACAAGAATAATAGAAGAATTCTAAATCTTAAATTCAATATTTATTACTCCCTCTGTGTCACAAGAATAATTGCAGTTGATGAATTTATTTTGTCACATAAAATTATTAGCAAAATAAAACAAATAGCAAACGCACAAAACTTATAACAAAAGCTCTAAATTAACTTAAACAATAACTTAAAAATATTATTCCAAGTTTTTATTTTGAGAGTTCAAGTAATTTCTAGATTTCTTAATAATTTCGATACTGCATTTTAAACTATAGATGGCTGCTTAATTTTTTTCTGTAAGAAATAATTTAATGAGGTTTGAAATTCGATTTATAGATTTTCCTTTTTTTCAAAATTCAGAATAATGAAGGTTTGGAAACTTCAAAGGCCTGAATTCTTCGGGAAAGAAGAATACGCCCAAGTGTGTTTCAAGTTTTTCTCTATAATTTATCATTTCTTCATGACCCATCCATTTGTTTTTTTCAAAGAATCAACATTAGCATAAGATTTTCCTTGACAATCATTTTCTGAAGCACGTTTCCAAATTCTCTATATGCTCATCCAGTTGCATTGAAATTGTTTTGCAGCAAACGTAATTGTACCTTTCTGCAACTTTTTGTTTTTCTTTTGGTGCATTAAGAACTGGAAAATCGCAACTAGATCTTTGCTTGAAAACCTTTTTCATCTTACTTTTACAATGTGTTTATATTAAACCGAAATAAAACAATTTATTTTGATCAGTGAATGGAATTAGAAGAAATAGTTCTCTCTCTCTCTAATTCGTAATAATTAAATTAACTAAAAAATTGAAAGATGGGACAAACCAAATGACAGATGCCATGAAACATTTATATTGATTGAAGGCTTCACAAATTTGTGCTATATCATAAATTTCAACTGCATCCGCGATTAATTCCCACTTAAATATTCACTTGCTGCTGTTATTACGATACAAAGGGATTGATAGAAAAATTAAGAATTTATTTTAATTTAATGCTCTGAGATTCATATTTGCTTTCCTTTAGTAAACTCCTTTTTTTTTGTTTTTTCAAAATATATTTCAATTTTAATTAGTTTTCTTAAAATAAAGATGAAAAAAGTATCTAATTAATATTACCTCATATCCAAAATATTATTTTCATGAAATATATAATTCAAACCAGCAATACACACTATTTTTTATTTTGCATACTGTAAGAGCATTTTTAGAAACGTTTTCTTAAAGAATACTATTAATAACTAAAAAGATAAATAAATCTAAAATATTTTAAATGCATAATGTAAGAAAAAAATTGTTATAGATAGGAATTAACTTGCTTATTTGCAAAATTTTTCGAACACATTTCACAAATATTTCATAATTTTTTTATAGTGAATGAACGATAGAAAACGAATATTTTCTGCCAAAAAAAGTAAGAGAATCCAGGATTACAGTGAGGAATTAAATAAATAGGGAAATATACGTGTAGGAAAACAATCCAGGGAAAGAATAAATTACTGCTTGAAACACCTAAAATAGAAATTTCATTAAAATTGTTTTTAAATAGCACTATGTAAATGTTAAAGAACCTTATTATAAAAAGTTAAACTAAACCTGGTTGAAAAATGTTTTGCACGTATTTTGCGACTTGTAGGTATTTAAAACTTGTTAAACTTTCAGAATCAGATGAGCGGACAGAAATATTTAGGTAAAAAAATACCTCCGTTGTGTGCACATTTGAGGTAGGTTAAGAAAAAAATAATAAGCACATTTTGTACTTTTATTTCGGAACTTTAAAGATTTCGAATAAAAGAGTACAAATTAAGAATATTTTCTTTTATTTTTTGCAGCTAATTTTTCGCTCAAATTATGTTGAATACTTTTGAAAACTTCTTACATATTCCTTTTTTTTGCCGTAGTAATTCTGACTAAAAAATTTGTGGAATTTTGAATTAGAATTTATTTTTTCTTTGGCTCAATTTGTAGTTTCAAATTTGCGAAATCTGCTTTTTTTGCAAAGTAGTTATTCATTGCTATTAAAAAAAAAGGGCATGTGTTGCTTTTTAAAAAGAAACTTGTATTATTATGTAGCTATTTTTATTACTGAAGAGGTTTATGATATTGTAGAAAGTATATATATATCTTCATAGTAGAAAAAATCCAGAAAACTAGCTCAATTGTTAACGTATATACATAGATATGCATTCTTAATTTCTTAGAATTAATACATAACCTCTGAAAATAAAGTTCAATGAATAAAGTCAGAACAACTAATCTGGCAACACAGGCGGAAAAAAAACGCTGCGCATGTATAGTGGCAGGTGTTGACCATCTACCCCTGACGTTGTTAAGTTGAGCTTTATTTGTGCTCTGAGTGAGACTTGTTTTACAAAGTTCTTGTTTAGTGCGTTGGTTCTTAACTGAGTACAGGAAAATAAACTACCAACATATTAATTTAAAGTTTTGTTTCAAGCTTGGAAAGACACCAAAAGAAACTTATGTGATGCTGCTACGTGCTTATGAAGATCAAGCCTTGTCCATGAAGTGTATGTACGATTAGTTCCCCCGCTTTCAAGAATACCGGGAAAGTGTTTCTGACAACCTCCGTAGCGGAAGACTGGTGACCTCCGTAGCGGAAGACTGGTGACCTCCGTTAGTGACGAAGACATTGAGAAAGTGAGGAAATTAATCACGAAAGATTGTCGATTAACTGTGCGCATGTTAGCTGATGAACTGCAGATTAACTATTGATCCGTGCGACAAATCATTATCGGAATTTAGGGATGAGAAAAACGTGTTGTCATCTTGAGACACATCACTTGACTGAGGATCAGTAGCAAGCACTTTTAGAGGCTTCACAGGATTTATATTCGAAATGGTGGATATGACACCAAAATTCTTGAACTGGATTGTCACTGAGAATCAGTCCTGGTGTCTCAAGTGATGCGGGATGAAATTTTCTTTTTCCAAATCATTTAATTATTTCTTAAATTAAATAAATTTATTTATTAAATATTAAATAATATTGTATGAAATTATTTTGTATTTTATACAATAAAATAGTTACTGTAGTTATCTAAATATTTATATTGAATTTTATAAATATATTTGTATATTAATAAATAATATTTATAATAAAATATATAATAAATATCAAATGATATTTAATATAAAAATTAGTTACAAATAGTTTTATAATGTGAAATACAATTTATTATAAATAAAATATTATATATAATCTAACATAATTTATGAAATATATTATCATTATTATTATTAAATTAATTAAATTGTACTTAATATAATAAAAATAATATATATATCTTTTTTATATATTACTAGAGAGTTTACCCATGCGAAAACATGCCACGTATAATGGTTCATGTGAAAAATACGGTGTGCCCAAATCTAAGCCATAAACAGTTTTCATTTGGCCTTAAAACTTATTGTGATTGTCATTGCGAATGCCAATCTAATTGGAAATTGAATCCGTTTGAATAACAATTGGCACAGCTGTGGGAATAATAGGGAATCGTGGTAGTAATACATCTTATTCTCGGAACTTGTCATTCAAAATGCTTGCATCGATAACGTTTTTCATAAATTTTTTAATGACTGAGCGCGAGCCATTGCACTGCCATGGCGGGTTCAAATTACGAAGTAAAATAACCGGAGATCCAACCTTTAGTTGTAAATGATACGGTGACATGCCTGGCAAATCCAATGAGTTCAAAAATTCTGCTGGATAATTTACAGCTTCGTTGGTATCGCAAACTGTATCGATAGATTAATATGACATCAAGTCCCCTGGAATCAACTGTTGTATCTTGAAATTCAAATCGTTGACGTCCACATTTCTTGCTGCCAAAATTGCTCTTCCTACCAGCAACTCATGATTCAAGTATTGTATGTGTATATCGGGAAATATCTGGTCAATGAGAGCATTTTGCAAGTTAACGATTGTGTAGAAATCGGTCGGCAATTTTATGCATCCTTTTTTTGCATGTACAGCTATATATATATACTTTTCCATCTCCAATATCTAACAGTTGCTTTGAGAATGTTTCAGCGAATGGATCTTGAAGCATTTGAATGCGCATATTTACTTTCAGCTGTACTTTTTCAATATTACTCCGCATTGGCGATGATTTCAAGCAAGCGTTGATCTCATTAGCGCACGTTGAACGTGGATTGACGTGACAATGGTTCAGGTGGTGTTTCAAGTTCTGGTAGTTGCACATTTCCTAACTCACAACACATCCCGGCTGGCTCATTTTTTAAATTTCAGCGCATTACAATGGGGACATTCCTTGTCCATAACACCAATTTCCACATTCGAATGAGCGTAATATTTAACATCGGGCTCATACTCGAATGCTAGATGACGGAATGAATCGGATTTAAATGGTCGATGTACTTGTTGGCATTATTGGTCATTTGCTCTGCGTGTGTCAAATACGAATCGACACGCTTGTCTTTGTTCTAAACGTCTTTGTTGATTTTGTTCAACTCGTGCCTCTTCTGATTGATATTCACGCAACTGCGTCATGTTCACACACACATCTTCATTATCCTGTTGGATTTGTTCACCTGTTCTTTGAGCTTTTCTATTTCACATGGCTGTAGATTTAGTCGTTCGACGGCCCAAATCAGATCCTTTGAGTCTGGCTGGCATTGTTCACTAGACAAAACACACAAATAGATCAAATTGAAGTACTTAATGCTAGAAAACAATATACTGACAATGTATCTGTTCTTTTATTATTTTACCTATACTTTTCACAACTATAAAATGCGTATATATTTATCTTTTAATTGAAAATGACTCCCGAAAATTTTGCACGCACTGAGTATTGCAGTTTTATTAACTGTGTTTAATTATAAATAAACTAATAAATAAGAACTCATAAATGTCTGAAAATATTCAGAAATGGTCCATACAGGTAACACAATAGTAGTTGGCGGGAGCTCGAGACACGTTTTGAAAACTATTGATTTATATGAGATCACTTAATTAACTGAACGTGAAAGCTATCTTGAGCAAAATGGCAATAACTGATCTCGTGTTATTTATTTGAAATAATGATAACGCAGTAAAAGTTATTAAGTTTTTCGCAAATATTTTTGTTTATAAACGGTGCAATATATGAATTTTTAAATTAAAGATGTGCACAAAAAATATAAATAAATAAATTTTTCACTCGCCAAATTTGGTGATTTTTTATTTGTTATAGACACCCCTTTTGATAGTGTAAACCATGGGCAGGGTGATTTGGACGGTGGAACAGAGAAAAGTCACATCTGGCGCGAAACCGATTTTCGACGCTAGGCGAAATAAACAACACAGGTGTTTTAAGGTTTTTAATTAATATATTTTTAACTAATTGCAATATCGGAATGAAAAATAGTTTACATCCTATTCTCAGACCTACTGAATATACACACAAAATTTCATTAGAATCGGTCCAGCCGTTTCGGAGGACTTTGGTTACAAACACCGTGACAGGAGAATTTTATATATTAGATTAATTTAATTATTTTATAACTATATAAAATATTTAATAAGTCCTTTTTAAATAAATTTGTTTAATTTGCGGATAGGGTTCGAGTCGCGCGATTAACTAATTATTTTTTAATATTAAATAAATTTATTTAAAAATGACTTATTAAATATTTTACATAATTATAAAATAATTGAATTAATAATGAATAAAAAAGATAAATTATTTTTATTATATTAATTATAAAAAATTAATTTTTTTAATAATAATAATATATTTTATAGATTATGTTATTTTATATATAATATTTTATACATAATATATTGTATTTCACATTATTAAACTATTTGTAACTAATTTTTATATAAAATTTTATTTGATATTTACTATAAATTTTATTATAAATATTATTTATTAATATAAAAATATATTTGTAAAATATAATATAAATGTTAAAAAAACTACAGTAATTATTTTACTTTATAAAATACAAAATAATCACATACAATATTATTTAATATATAATAAATAAATTTATTTAATTTAAAAAATAATTAAATTATTTGGAAAGGAAATTATCGCGTGATTCGAACCCTATCCGTTCGTGTAGAAAGCAAGTGCTCTGCCAACTACGCCATCGCAACGCTGAAATTATTTAAAAGTTAATCGTATAAAAGCTAGGCATGAATTTCGAAGGCTATTTGCTCCGAATTGGCTGGCCATTCGGCGCTAATACATTGAGGGTTGAACACCCTAATGGAATACTACTATTATACCAAGTCTCGTCCCAAAATGAATTTCCTTAGTCGTGCCCTCCCCTTGTAAAATCAACCTTTTAGACAACTAATTCGGGATGGGTTTTATAAGCAATTTTAATGTTGTACATAACTGATAAAGAGAGTTTCGAATAGAATTTTATTAATACTTGTGTTGTATGTACTAACTTTCTAAAAAAATACTTTGGGTTCTTATCATTAATATATTAATTACTGCATTTGTATACTAACACATGATAGTTTATATCATAAATGAATATACCGTTTGTTATTTCCTTACAAAATTACTACTTTAATGACGCGTATAAAAATAAATATGATCGAATAGTAAAAAGAAAAAGTAATTAATTTTGCTTTCTGTGATCATCAAAAAATGCGTTATGTAGATCTAGTTTGAAAAGCCTATTTTGAAATACTACTTACTACAGACGATAAAGTAAAAAGAAGAAAGATCTAATTATAAGCATGTGTCACTTCAATTTTAATTTAAATTTATAATTTCATAATTGGCAGAAGCATTTGTTTGAATGTTTTCTTTTTATATATTTATAAATAAATAGATTTTTGTTTATGTTTTAGTAAGTTTTCAGTTATAGTTATAATCATGATCATTAATCAATATTCCTGTTAAGTTGTGTTCCTGGAAATAGAAAGAAATAATTTTTAAGACACTTTTTTTCTAACACTGTAATGTTTTTGATAAAAAATATTTGTAAAAAATTCATATTCTCCAATTTTTAACAAGTTATAATGAATTGAGAAACGTATCAATCTAAAATAAATATTTATATATGTTTTCTGTTTTCATGACTTCAACAAAATGAAAAATTAAATCCTTTAAAATCAGCAACTACAGTTTTTTGCTTCTTTTATTTATTTCTATTATATTTTTTTTCTGACAAAATTTACATTTATTAAGCTATATATATATACGTAATATTGTAATAGAGTATTTTTTCTGTATTATATATACAAGTTTTTTCCCAAAAGTAAACGTAACTGAGCTGACTGCATTGAATATTTTTCGATGAATCTTACTCAAATGTTTATTTTGAAAGTCTTTGAGATACATATAAATATTTTTGCATGAAATAACTACAAGATATCGAAAAGTATGCATACAAAAGTATTTTCAATATATCTCATCATACAGCTATTTTGTTATTTTTAAATTTATCTCTCATTTCGTGTGATATTGGATATTGATATATTTTCAATATATAATAACTCTTAATAACTTTAACTGTTCCCTTATAGAGATATATTATAATTAACGTATAGAAAAACTAAAATTAAGTAGAAACTGAGTAAATTTGAAAAGAAATGGAGCCAAACTCTCAAAATAAGGCAACAGAAAAAATAAGAAAGGGTAGATAAACAGAAATCAATTGTATTATGCAGACGTTTCGCATAAATTCGTCATATATTTTTGCTGAACTAAAAATAGTAAGTTTTAATTTTTTTGTTATTTAAACTTGTTGTTACTTTAAAAAAATGCACTTGTGAAAACTTTTACAATATAAATACATATTTCAATGCAGAAAAAACATTGCAATTGTTTTTTTTTTAGTATATTTATTTGTTTCCTATAAAAACCCTCAGCATATTTTAAAATTTTACAACTTATGAAAATTTAATAAAACTTCAGCAATATTCGGAAAAATACTGAAAAAATTCTCTGTATTGTTTTTAATTTTTGTTAAACAATTTAAAATGTTAAAAATAATCACAATTACTAATTTTAGAGAATAAAGTTTCAGAAAGAATTCAGAATAAGAACATTCTTATCCCTTCTTTTTTCTTTAGTTTTTCATTTAAGTACAAGTGTTCTTAAAATAAGTTAAATAATTTAAAATAATATATAATTATATGCCATTTGTTTAAAAAGAAATCGTGCACGCTTCTGTGATTTTTTAAATTTAAAAACTGGGGAGATAAAAAAATTGCTAAAATATTTTTCATACAAAAATATCTTCTGCTATCTAATTTCTTCTTAATTTTCAAACTTTTTCTATATTACTGTGCACAAACTCTCAGTTTCCTAATTTGGGTTTCTATAAATTATTATTTTTATTTGTGTTGTGTGAGTTATATTTTTATTTTTTCTCCTTTTAAAAAACTTCCTCCTAAATATAGAGGGAAAGATCAGAATTCTTGAAAAATGTTTTATAAAAATTTCTATAATGTTTTCTTGCAACTAATTTAGGAAGATAAAATTAGGCTTTTTTTCTCCGGCTGCTAAACAGGAAACTTTGATTACTTTGGATTTTAAAGTTAAAAGTTCAGACAGTTTTTTTAAAAAAAGTAAAAATATTGTTAAAATATCCTTAATAAGGGAGTCTTGAATCAAGTGAGAGAAAGATTAAACAGTATTTTAAGATAAGTCAAGAAGGAGTAAAACTTGAATAATAAAATAGAAGATAGCAAAATAAGGCCTACATTTAATTGTGGAATTAGTTATGGAAATCTTTTTCCAAGAGCATAAAATATTTTTTAAAGTTATTTTCATACTCCTAATTTAAACTGATTTTTTTGATAAAAATTTAATAAAATTATGCCTATATTTACTAAATAAATTTATTATAAATTAATCCTTTAAAATAATTTTTTTTACATTTAAGGTATCCGACTACTTGCGACTTTTTTAAAAAAAATGAAGATATGGGGATTTTTTTGTTGCTTTAGATTTGCTTAGTACATTTTAAGAAAAATGTGTTAAAATTAAGAAGAGAAAAATAAATTATTTTTACTAAAATGGGGGGAAAATGGGTAAAAAATAAAAAAATAACATAAACGGGGCCAATTCTGTACCAAAATTTTATGAACAAATTTTCAATTTTTCAATTTTGATGTGTTGCTATGTTATTCATTTTTGATGTGACCTTCAGGATAAGAGATATTTTAGTTTTTACAAAAACTAGAGCACTTTACCTTAGTTATTATATGAAATTGCTTTAAAAAAACATGATTATATTAACAGAAGGGACTGTAAATTTTGTAATAAAACGGTGATTGATAAATCTGAAGGTTAAAACACTTCTACTATAATACAGAACATACACAAAAAATTTCAGTTAATTATTTTCAAAACCTTTTTAGCAATCGCTGGCCCGTTTGAGCATTTAAAAAACACACATTTGGAGTAAAATGCGTTTTAAAGTATGATATCTTGCTTAAAGTAAGGGCATACTCTTTTGTTAAAACACTTGTAGTTTTTGTTCCAGAGAACGAAAAATAATAAACTTGGTATTTTTATAAAGCTAATAAGATGGCCTATACGATAAAAATCATAACAAAAATTGTCAATTTTTGGCAAAATTCACAATTTTAGGGTAGTTGTACCTTAAATCCTAATGTAAAATTTATGCTACAAACTTGTTTGCTGAAAACCATCTACAAAATAAAAGTACGCTCCCATCTAAACTTAATATACTACATTTTAATTTTTTATTATAAATCGCAATGTACTCTTAAATGCTCTAAATCAGTGATTCCCAAAGTGGTCTATATAGACCCCCAGGGGTCTACATCCGTGAAAAAATAATTTAGGGGTCAATGAGGTGTAAATGGGGGTCTACGATAGAGGCTGTCGTTAAACCACACCGTGAATTTAATTTTTAAATTCAACTGACACTATATATCAAAAAAATATCCATTTATACGCTTTTCAGAATTTTAGTTGAAAATGCAACCAGTCACCCTAATTATTGATTATTGAAAATTATTCTTTGTTGTGACAGTTAAACATAAAAAATATGTTTTGTTATCAAAAAGTGAATTTAAATTATAGTTATAATTTTATTTTAAAACGAACGAAATTGATTATAAATCGTCATCAAACTATTAAATAAAAAAACCTTCTTAAATATTACTATTATTTAAAATATTGTGAGACTTCAAAAAATATTATCAAGTCACAATCACTATATTCTAAATATAGATGGAATGAAATGTGGATGTTTACTTTAAGCCCCATTATGTTATTCTGAATCTAACCTGTGAGCGTTATTTTGTAGCAAAATGAAATTCGAATTGCTGTATTAATTCAAATTACTTTTAACCTAAGGGAGATATATGATTTTCTTTGTAAGAACATCCTTTTGTCTTTTTTTATAATTTCACACCTACTGTTTATCATCAACGGTAAATTAGAAGGACATCTGTGACCGCGGTCTAGTATTATCTTATCTCCACCGGAAGTCAGGAAGTGCCGAGGTGCATGGAAAAGCTTTCTCTCGAAAACCATTTCAAGTCCCGTTGGGAATTGACCACAGATTGCCTTTTGTGTCGTCTGTGACGTAATAATCGACTCTTAATCCTCTTTGGTTGGATGAATTGAGGATTTTCGTTTGTAATTGAAGACTCTCAGACGTTTCAAAGAAGAATGAAATCTCTTAGGTAAGTTTGTGACTAATAGAAAGGAGTGACAATAAGAGAAATCCGATAATATTTAAATAATATATAAATTTGTATCACATTAATTTTTTCTTTGGATATATTATAAATAAAATAGTTCCATTTTTTGTGAGACGACAAAAAAATCGTTTGGTTTCACTAAAATCGCCGGTCAAATATTTGTATATATAATTTTATGTTTATAACTGGAATTTTACTTTAAATTTGCTTGCCATTATTATTATTATTGAATCTAAGACGTCTTATTTTTTGATAGACGTATAAGAAATGTTTCATTAGATAATGCTATAAAGTTATTTTGGGTGAATTAATTTGCATTTTTTAAGCTGTTTTATTTTATATTTTCCTGAAACTGAGAGATAGAATTATAATATGAAAAACATTACAGACATTTGCATGATTTTAATATGTTATTTTAAAAATTTATACTTTTTCATTTAAATATATGGTTTACCTTGAACCGATAACAAAGATAACACAAGTTATATAAGATAAGAAATTCTCATAAAGAATAAAAGAGACGAATCCTTGTAATTTCTTAATATTTAAAATCAGTGTGTAAAAAATTAGAACCAGCATAAACAATTATTAATTTTAAGCTTTCCTAAGTTTGTGCACAACTTTCCTCTATTTATACCTGTGTTTTTTTCATACTTTCGTATTTAAAAATTAGAACAATTTATTTTCGATTAAAGGAATTTTTTAAAACATAAAATCTGTACATTAGAATCCTTCAAGGGCTTGAAGGATTCTAATAATATGATTTTCAGAGAAAAAACTTCATTGAAAATTTCATCTTCTCTGATTCAACAAATTTATCACGCTAAAACTGTGAATTATGTAGATATATTCTTTTTTCTAAATATGAGTGAATATATGAATTAAAAATATAGTTTAGTCTTATAAATTATAATGTAGATAAATTGTATACAATGATTGTTATGAAATATAGTACCAGTTCAATTTGATTTTAATAAATTTAAGTGTATTTTAATATAAGTGTGAGGTAATTATAATATGGATTTACAGAGTTTATGAATAAATTGTATGATTTTAGTACGAGTCCAATATAATTTTCAAAATTATAAGCATTTAATTTTAAGTTTGTGTTTTAAACTAACGAAATAAATTTTGGAGTTTCATCTTGCAAGGAGAGGGTTACAGAAGCACAACGTTTAAAATATACTGTAAGGCATGAAATATAATTGAAAATAAAATTGTGCATCGATATTTCATTACTTAGTATATAATATAACAACCTATGCAAATTTTTTCAAAAATAATACTTTTATAAAGCAAATGGAAAACTCTAATTCCCATTTTCTTAGATGTCTTTCAGTTATGGAAGCATATAATTTTTTATAACTATATTTTTTTACATCAAGGATGGTAAAGAATAGTTTGAAAATGAATTATGTTTTATACTTAAGGATTTAATTCTTCAGATTGAAATAATTAAGGCTTCTAAAGGATGCTAACTAGTTAAATAATAAAAAAGGTGGTATTGCATAAATTTAAATCTGAAAATTTCATATTCGTTATTGTATGTTATCTGCACATGCCTTAAGAGATATTTTACTGTTAAATATATACAGTATGCAATTTCATATTCATATCTAAATTTAAATTAAAAAAAATAAGCAAACGTCGTTGGGTTTTATTACTACAATTGTTCTTGTATCTGTGATATCAACAATATTGACTGTAAAAAACTATTTCTAAAAGTAAACGTTAAAAAATTAATTTTCTTCAGTGTGCACCGCGTACGAGTGGAAAATAAACTTAATAATAGAAAATAAATGATCTTTCTTTATTTAAATAGTCAATTATTCTGAATTAAATAATTTTTAGTTTAAATTGAAATGTTAACAAAATTCTATCAATATTTATAAGTTATTAAGAATACTTTAGTTTTTAAGGTTTTTACTAAAACTATTTGCGTACATTTCAAAGTGAAGGATAGAAGGAAATGTAAATCTATTGTTATCCAGTGAAAATGACATGAAGATTAAACCAGTTATGGTTGAGACAATTGAAAGTACATCCAAAAAAGTATGAGACTACAAACAAATGAAGCAGTGTGATGTAGACATATTTCTATTTATGAAATTTAAGCTTTTATCAGCCTTCATAAAAATTTGATAAAACGTGCACGGTTACATATGTTATGAAAATTACATAATAAACACAAAGAAAGTGAAACAAAAATAAAAATAGAAAATTGAAACTCTAAATTAAGTAAGTTGTATAAAATTAATAAATAATATCAATTACTTTAGGAATTTGAAAAGAAAAAAAATCTCGAATTTTACTTTACAAACACTCAAAAGAGCATCATCAAAGGTTTATTAGTAATACTAATTTAGTTTCGTGTAAGTAATTTGCAAAATTAAATTTAAGAATTCTAAGAGCATTTTGTATCGTTTTACTCTATTTTATCAAAATGAAATAGTTTTTAGAGGGTGAAAAAAATTATAAGCATGATATATCTTCCTGTAAAAGTTTTTGATTGCGAAAAATTTAGGTTCTTTTTTTAAATCTAATGTATAATATAAATAATTATTATTAGCTATATACAACTTTTGAAAATTAATTTATTAAATAAAACACTTTTCAGTATCTTTATTTAATTATTTTATATACAATAATATATTCATATATTATATATATAATAATATACAAAACAATATAATTTAGTATTATATATTATTAAGCAGGAAAAGATTCGATAAAACCATTAATCAAATACTCTAGATACTTCAGGAAGATGCTTTCAAGTCTTTTCAAATGAAAAATAAAACTCCAGGGAAAATATCTCGAACTGTCGTTATGTAGATTCAGAAAGATAGATAACAACTACAAACCACTCTAAATTATTAGTTTCAAGATTTCGCTTTTATAAACAAAAATGAATAGAAAACAAATTGTTATCAGATGCTGTACTTAAGAATATTAAAAAAAATATAATTCAAACAAAATCATCAAAAGAAGTGAGATTTACAGTTTAGACACTTCTTTTCTTAGAGCTATATTGTATTTATATTGATTAAAACAGAACACACTACAAATAAAACTTAAGATGTACTTGAAATTTCTTGAATATCCATATGAATATGTCGTAATGATGAATGTGTATGTGCATATGAATATGCAAATAAATATGAAAAATAAATTAAATAAATAAAGGTTGTGGTGCAGAATATTTGAATGTGTACGATTTTTATATTTGCAAAGAAATGTAACAGAAAATAATGAAATTATAATAGCAATCAAGTTAAATTAAAAATGAAATATTTTTAAATGAGAAATTGAGGGGGGTGTTAAGCATAAAGCTTAAATTAAGCTAATTTCTTATTAGAAATATTGTTTTATTTGAATTTATTAATTCATAAAGAAGGTGGGCTGTTGATAGCAAAGGGATTTTATTTCTTTTTATTTTAATTGCAAAAAGTGCAAAATCACTTCTTGATGATTATAAATTGCATTTTAAATTTAAGGATACACTTTACATTTAGTTTATATTTTAGATATTGTAGTTTAACTTTTAGAAAGAAAATATTCCCCGAATAAAAAATAAAGAAGAAATATTACTATGTTCGTGCTACTGGATGTTAATAAAAATTCCCTTTCAAAAATATCTAGTGAAAAAAGAAATTAAAAAAAAAATGGAAAAGTGGTGCTGAAATTAAGCTTTAATGATTGTCAAAATCCCACCCTATAATTTTTAATTAAGGCTCTCTGAAATTATTTAATGTATATGTAGAAGTGAAGCTAAATCTTTTTTTCTAATTCAAAAGATGTTAATACATACACAGGCATATTTTTTAAAAATATTTAAAAATATATACAAAAAATGTTGTCCACTAGAGAATTTAAATTTAGAAACTTATTTAAAATTTCTTAAGTTTTTTCTCATAACTTTTTTTCTTTCTTCTATTTAAAAACTGTATCTATACTGTACTTACTAATTTTATTGTACTTATTTTAAGTACAGAACGAACAAAATCGAGTTTTATTAAGAAAAAGTGCATGTTTTGAGTTTATATATTTAGCTTTTGAGCACATTGATTCGGATGTTCCTTTTCAAAGTTTACTTTTAAATTTAAAAAAAAAATATTATTTTTTAAAATTTTTATTTTTGTTTGATTTTGAAAAGTAAGCGTGAATAGCAATGTTGAATCCCAAAAGCATCCTTTTTGGAATATTAGGATGTTATTCTGTTATCTTTAGAATGTTAAATAGAAGAATTTATGAGAATAGAAAATTCTTTAATTCTCTATATACTTTCAAGGCCATAATTTTGATGAATTAAATACGTTATACGTTGCAAATTTTCTATATTTATGTCTTTCATTTGATTATGAAAATCATATTTCAATTTTATTTTTAAATTAAAAACATTTTTAATAGGTTTTGCATATAGCATTGAAAACATTTAAATTTTGCTTAATAAATTTTTAACCCTTGTTTCTGTTAAAATGCTGGAAAATGAATGATGTGGAATTTTCCAACTAAATTTGCTGTTTCATGAAAAAAACAAACTAAATACTACTTTTTATGAGTGATCTATTCAACAAAGGACAATAGAGATCTGAGAGAAAAATATCCAAAATAAAATTGGAGTTTCCATTAGCTCAGATGATGTAATACCTTTGGGATTGATTCAACTTCCAATATCAGGTTTCTGTTTGAAGTAAATATTGTATACCTTCCGTTCCACCATGGTTATGTTTACAGAGATCCCTGAAAATTCTAGTAATCTGGGAATTGAGATTTCAGACTCAATACTATTTTTCAAACTTAACAAACGGAGAAAAAAAAGGAAGAGAGAAATTGCAGAGTGTTTTGTTGCATAATCTAATTTTTTTAATACCCTGATTTTCTACTAGATTACACTCGCTTCACTTGATTAAATTGAGATTGAAAACCGTAAAGTATTTACTCAACTGAAAGGAAAAAAAACTGAATGAACTATAACAGGCTGTTTTAATATAAAATTATTTTTTCATAAGATTTTCATTATGAATCTAAATTTAACTAATATTTGTTTCGAATTATAAGAAATTACACGAATGAAGATTTTCATTGTAATTCTTCCCCCATTTCTCAATCTATTTTATTGAAGGAAGTATTTATATAAAAATATGAAGTTACATAATACTTAATGTTTCTGTTTCTATTTTTTGTGTTTAAAATTTTGAAAATGGAGAACAAAATCCTCTTACGTTGCAACAACATTCAAATTTAAATTGCAAACAAAATTTAAAATTAAATGAAGGACATTATCGGAAAACTTTATTCGGTACTTACGTATTATCGCAACCGTATTGGCGACACTGCATGAAACGAAGCACCTGGTTGCCAATTCAGGACGTACAACACATGCGAAATCTAGGTTGCCAACTTGGCGAGTTATCTTGAATTTTGGCATGTTACGATAGTACGTATAAGTACCCTTCAATCGAATAATCATTTTTAGGGTTATTTTTAACAGTCAATTCAAAGTTTTAAATGCTTTTGTAAGTAAATTCAGATACCATTAAATTACTTTTAATATATTTTAAAACTTCTATAATAATTATTATCCAATATAATAATAAATATTACCTAAAATTCTAGCTTTTTTGTAGAAATTTTCGACATATATTGCAAAAAAAAATAAATCGTTTTATTTAAACGTTGAGTCGCAATTACAATATAATGAGGAGATTTTTCTTAAAGGGATTTTGAAATCTTTTAATTAAGTTGGAGATCAGTGCATTACATCATTTTAACTTATTCTTTTGTTCTATTGGTTAGAGATTTAATTCCATTCCATTTAAACATTTATTCAATTAACTTTTTTTTTGAATTTTCAAAAACAAAATATTTAGGGAAAAATTGTGTAAAACAAGTAATTTGCAATTATTTTCAAGTCATTTTAACATTAAATAAAACAATTGGTTATTGCGTTAAAAAAATTAACTATTTAAATAGACTTGTTACGTCATAATTTAATGTTAAAATTTTAATGGCAGACGGCTGAGAGACTATTATTTGAAAATTGTCAACCAAAGTAATATGTTAAAATATCACAATAGATCGAGATCGCAAAGCAATATTGTTTTGAAATTATTGTTCTCTGCAAAATATAAATGTACCATCTATACATATTAATTTTTAAGATTAATATAAAAAAATTAAGAACATTTTAGCACTAAGAGTTTTGTATTTATACAGTAGGGAAAATATGTTTCGTTGTTGTTTTAAAATCACTGATAAAGAAAAATATAAAGGCAATGCATAGAGGGATATTAATATTTTTCCAGTAGCCAGAATTTTTCGACTTTTCTAAACTTTGACTTTTTCTGAAAACATGACAGAATAAAATTTTTCACGTCAAAAAGATGTGAAAAAAATAAATAACAAAAAAAATTTCGTACGGGAAAAAAATTTGGAAAAATATATTTTTTTCTATATATTATAAAACATATAAGATACTCTGCTGTAAGTGTAAGTTCTTCAAATATCTTTTTAAAAATATGCTCCATTAGAGAAAACTTTTTAAAAGTAGTTTACAGCGATGAAATGTTAAATTACTTTTATTTAAAAAGTATTTTTAAAAATTTGATAATTGGTTCTTTTAAAAACTTTCTTTAAATGCGAAAGATTTTATTAACTTTAATTCTCAATATAGAATGGATTTTTATCAAACAGTGTTATGAATAAATTTTTGCTAGTAATTTTTTAATTTGGGAAAGGAACTTGGACCTAATTATTAAGCTCACTAAAATAAAAATTCTACTATCTAAACAAATTGGATCTTCAACATTTTAAAAAGCCTTATTGCTTTGTATATTATTATTATATTTATTAAATAGTTGGGATATTTTTTCCTTATCTTTATAAGTAATAATATTTGATATTGAGAGAATTGCTGATTTTCAAACACACACTTTATGCTTGGTTTTACATTTGTTCTTTTTTAAATATAAGATAAATCCCTGCCGTTCATTTAGACATCTTTTACATTTGAAGTATTTAGATAGTTTATATTTTATTAATTAAATAAAGACATTGAGTGAGTAAAATATGTCCTTCATAATGAAATCTTTTTTGAAACTTTTTCTCAAAAATAATAAAATATTTTATTTTAATATAAGAAATAGATATGGGTATAGTATAAATTTTACTAATTAATCCAGAAATATTTCAGACAAGCATTCTAAGTAGGATTTTAACATTTCTCTGAAGTCCTTTAAAAACATTTTTAAAAATCATTTTTGACAAACAGTTCCTCTCATCACATTTGAATATTTCGAACAGTAATGGATAGATAGAACGAAATGCAAATGATTTTCATTTTCTTGAAAGGATAGGATCATCCCTCAAGCTATTTTGTTTTAAATGGAAGAATTGTAAAGAGAACGATTCCCTTTTATAATAAACGAAGCCCTGTGGGCAAAAATTGTTTGTGCACAACAGTTTTTCTTGTTTTTTCGATTATTGAAAATAAGATACACAAAATAATGGAACATCTAAGGACGATTTCTTTGTCTTATTCCCTACTTTTAAAGACCAAATTTGTGCTGAACCATTTGCATAGAAATTGAAAGTAAGAATAGGGGAACTAAAAAAATATTTTATAGAAAAGATAAAAATAATAATGTATTATATTCCTGAGATTCAAAAGCACAAAAACAATACTTGAAGAGTTTCTTGATTAGAAATTATTTGTTTATATAAAGTTTAATGTAATTAACTTTCAAATAAAGATGATAGTTTTCACATATAATTAAAAAAAACCGAAAAAATCGTAGTTATCTAAATAAAGTTTTCATTGAAATCTATAAATCGTTGATAAATAACAATATTACAGCACAGATCTCTAATGTCGAAGAAGAGTTTAACAACAAAATTATTTCGCTGTATATTGTTTACTGATTTCAACTCCCAAAGTTTTCGCAGATTTTGACGATTTATAAAAACTTCCAAGTATTCCTTTATGAAGCATATATATTGGGTTAAATGGAAAGTTCATGCAAATTTTGAAGACAAATTTAAATGCAGGAGATATAAGTTTTAGTATAAAATTTTAAAATTGTATTGGTTCCATTCGGTTCTACAACCTTTCTCCATTTATCATGCGATTTGAAAATTCCAGAATCTCTCAGGCTTTTCAGGGAAAAACTTTTCTAAGTGATTTTTTTCATCTCAACCAAGGAGTTAAAAGTTTTTTCTATTGAAGGAATTCTGCAACGATCGAAATAGATGAAAGTCAGAGATCGCGAAGTCTGTGGTGAATATGGTGAATTCTATAGAGCCAGGATAGGCATTAAGTCGATACCAATCCATCTGTAGACCACCATGACATTTGGAGGTGACCGTCTTTACTAAGACCTAAGATACGCACATTAAAAGAATTATGGAACAGCTAGACTGGAGAATCGACTTTTCTTAAACGATGTGACTGCATTTACTTAAGCAAATGATTCGATAAATGTGTAGACGACACGTGTACCTCCATTAGAAGCACACGGTGATGTTTAACATGATTACTGCCGACGCAAGGGAAAAAAGCGATCACTACGATGCCAGCCGTATAAATGAGTTTTCCCCAACACTCCGACTGAAGGGGAGAATGAATGTTGTGATAGCTCTTCCCATGATAGCACGGGATTGGCTATTGAAATTTCATACCACACCTCTCGCTTTTAGGTATTGGATTCTTGTGTTGATGTCGTAT
Organism: Trichonephila clavata; assembly: GCA_019973975.1. NCBI lineage: Eukaryota > Metazoa > Arthropoda > Arachnida > Araneae > Nephilidae > Trichonephila > Trichonephila clavata. The sequence continues at coordinate 25,651 of BMAO01003552.1, forward strand.
CCAGCGATGGCATGTCGGTTTCAGATTCATTGGTCCTCGTATGTTCTCCACTCGCTGCATTGAATACATCCCCGGTCTAGTTGACTCATAGTTGCTCAAGCATAAAACTTGACAAATTTGTATTATTTGTGCTTTTGCAGTAAGCACGGTATTCTGATATATTTTTAAAGACCGGTACTATGTCGAAAACAAGAGTTAAGAAAAGAAAACATACAATTTTAAGACAGAATGACCACACTTATGCCACTGGGTGGATCGCAACACCTTAGAAATATTAGAAGTAGCCCATACTCAGGAAAAGTCCACCCACCACTGCTATAAAACATCCAAACCAAGCTCCCACAACTTTTGTAGAGTTATCCCACGAGAAGTCACATATTGTCCTGATGAAACATAATATTCTTTTGATTCGTGGTTTAAGGACGTTTTTGTTCAATTGTTGTCTGTGATCATTCTAATGGGCTCAATTTAGGACGGTCACATGATAAAGACAAACACGTGTTCTCCATTGAATTTAAAATTAAATTTATTAAATTAATTGTATTTGTTGTTCTATTTGTAAAACTTGGATAACATGTATAATTTCATCACTGGGTAAACATTTTCAAATGTTATAAAAAAAGATTTCTTCAAAAAGAATTTAAAATTTGAAAAAAAAAAAAGACTTATTTCAGGCATGCATTTTTAAATAAAATGTGTTTTGCATACCTATGTGTATTATTATTACTGATAATTATATTCCCTTTTTAAGAGAAAGCTTTTTGCAAAGAGCAAAGGTTGGCAACAATTAAACGCATGAACTGATTAGCTGGAAACACATGATTGTGTTTATCGTGTAACTATGACGTCACATGAGTTTTTGAACCAATTGGCTAGATATACGTGGTTGTCCTTTTCATGTGACTATGACGTCACATGAGTTTAGCCCATTGATGCATTTCTTTTCTAAATTTATCGTCTTGTTCAGTAAAAGTTCATAATGCAGGATTGCTTTATAATCCCACCAGACCAAAAGCATTGCCTCCTTCGGATGAAGATCGGCGGATGGCTGAATGTGGCTCTCTCAGCTTTCCCCAAGACGTTTCACTCAACATGATAGTAAATTATTCATTTTTTATCTCTCCGTTTATACATGCTTTAAAAATGGCGTCTTTTCATTATGTTTATAGGAGTCACAGATGTAAGTAAATTCTATTCAAATTTTCACTATTAAATCATTGGGAACAAAATGGCTTATGTAGCCAAGCTTCAAAAAAAGCTCCTGGTTTTCGATACTTGTAACATTATTCTTTATCAGTGTTTTAATCTTATCTTCATCTGTGCTAGAGGGCTTACCTGAGGGGTGTTCTTGATTTTTCAGGGATGAAATCACCAGCTTTAAAACAAGCACAAACCTCTTTTACCCATTTCTATTAGTTATAGTTCACCATAAATAGTGCATACCTCTTTCCACTTCTATGTTATTTTTTCCTTTCTGGTAGAAGAAAAGCATTCAGTGCTTAAAATGCACTTTTTTGTTTCTATATTCAAGGAATGTTTAGGATATATATAACATATTTGGAACAAAAACATTTTTGCGATTTATATAATATATTTGGGATGTTCTTTAGAAGAGTTATTAGTGCCCACTTCTTCCCTCCTAGAACCATACAGTATCTAAGGACAGCGTCAATGGAGGAATGCGAGTGACTACCAAAATTTTGTTTCATGTCTAAGATGAATTTTGGATGTTAGGCCTGTATAATGTAAGAAGACACAATATTCCCACATCATTCCTTTTTTTGTTAAATCTTGTAAACTCTCTTTTAGAATTTCTGCACTGATGAGCCATACTCACGATCATACTTCAGCGCTTTAACTGTTGTATGATATTTTTGGTGTTGTGTTCTATATCTACGTATATACTTTATCTTATTACAATCTTTCCAGTAATTTCAGACTTAATCAGTCAAAAGGGTAAATTCTCTTAATTTTGAACATTAATGCAGTTCCAAATTTGCGTGGGCGAAAAAGCAGCTCTCGGCTCCAATTATTTGAATAATAATATACAGATGGAGGACAAAATAATACGAATACCTGTGAAAAAAAATATAATTAACTTCACACCTGCAGTACAGCCCCGCCACCTACAACAGAAGTCTCCCATCTAAAGAGCGTGAAGAGGAAGGTATCAGTCTCTCAAGAGCAAGTCATCGGCGTTTCATGCGTCTATCGAATTGTCTGTTTTAAGTTGAAATGTCAGACCTGTCAGAGTTCCAAAAAGGAATGATTGTTGGAGCGCGTTTAAGTGGAGCATGGGTTACGGAAGCAATAAACCTTTTGGGGGTTTCCAGGTATTACAACATCAGTCGTTATGAAAGTGTACATGAAAGAGGGTAAGACGACGTCTTCAATGCACAGCAGTGGCCTAAATTCAAAGCTTGCTGATAGGGATAGACGGATCTTGAAGCGCAAAGTGACCCGAAAGCACGAGCAATCATTATCCGAGATAACATTCGAAATGAACAGTCATCTCCAGGAACTCGTTTCAACAAAAATTGTCAAAAAGGAACTTTATGTTGTGAAGATGGATGTCAAAGTGGCAATTCCTGAGCTCTTGATGACAGCAACTAATGCTTTGAAGCGACGCCAATGGTGCAGAGATCACAAAGGTTGGTCCCCACAGCTGTGGCAACAGGTAATATAATCAGATGAATCGTCATTCACCCTATTTCAGACTACCGGACGCGTTTTTATCTGGAGAACGCCCAGAGAAGCGTCTAATCCAGAATGCCTCTTACCGACTATGAAGCATGGGGTTGGTTCCATATGGTATGCGCTGCGATATCTTGGCGTGGTCTTGGACCACTTGTTATTCTGCATGAGAAAATCAAATTTCAATAACTATCTAAGCATTCTAGTGGATCACGTCCATCATTTTGTCCAAACTGTATTCCCGGAAGAGCGACCGCTTTTTTAAGACGACAACGCCCCTATCCAAACTGCCAGGTGTGCTTAAACGTGTTTAGAAGAGCATGACGATGAAGTTGAACATCCTGCCTGGTCCCCTCAGTTTCCAGACTTGAATATTATTGAACTTTTATGGGAGTATTTGGAGTCCAAACTTCGTTCTCTATTTCCACCTCAATCCAGCCTTTCGGAATTATAGACCCTTCTGCAGGAGAAATGGCTTAACATTCCTTTAAAAATTGCCCATGACCTTTATGGATCTATCCCACGTCTCATTAAATCTGCATTTCAGTCAAAGGGGGTCCAGCTCCCTATTAATAAAGATTTTCCATTATTTCACAGGTGTTTGTATTATTTTGTCCTCCATCAGTATTTATTAATGGACAAAGACGAATAAAAGAAGACAAATCGAAGTATGCACACAGACGAGTTTTTTTGCAGATTATTTACAACAGTGGAAAAATCGCAATGTAATAAACAAGATTTACAACGCAACAGAAACGGCTCTCAAGAGTAATTTCATTTGTAGGAAGTCAGAGAGATAAAGTCTTTTTTTTTTGTTATCGCAGTCAAAACGCGCAAGTAGATTCTGAACTCGACTGACTTACTCGATTTTTGCATCTAAGGTCCTTTATATAGCCTCATGGAAACTTCCAGAAGGCTTCTCGAGGATTCTTATGCGACATCCTATTTTCCCTTAAATTTGTTGCCAAAGGTGATAAAGTAGTTTGTCTGGCAAGCCTGATTACATCTTCTGGGGTTGCCATAAACTCATTCATGCTGGAAGCAAACCATTATCTTTAAAACTCAATATTCCAATATAGAGAGCTTCGTTGCAGCTTCGAGCAATTTCAGTATATTTAGCATGTTTGAGCCATTGTTATTACTCAGTTTTTCTATTATTTTTCTGAATGCTTCATTTTAGAAAAATAATGACAGAATTAAAAATCAATGACAACTGGTTCGATAACAACACAATATATTTCTTATTTTATGAAATACTCTTTTACGGAAGTAATATCCATGCATTAAAAATTAAATTATTAAAAAATATTCAGTAAATAGTTTAACATAAGGTTTATTATTCATAACTTATCTATTCTATAAAGCAATATACATCTAATGCAAAAGCAAAAATAGGAAACCCCGCCATGAAATATTTCATTTCAGAGATATTGCTTTCTTCTTTTCTAGCAGGTGCTTATTACAAAATTTTTCAAAGAAGATGAAATCTTATACATTTTTCAATCAATTGAAATCCTGTTTCTTATCCCTTTTTATGGTGAATTCGCTCAAAACGCTGCTGCAAACTTTTCATTCGAATCGATAACGACTTCTTTGATTCCGATTACTCTCTGTTTCCTAGAATGTAATATCATTCGTTTGTATCCGGCGATATTTCTTTCTCTCTTACCAATAAAAACTAAAATTGTTTCAGACTCCCCTCTAGGGACTGAAGAAAAGAATCCCAGAATAAATAAAAATATGATCAATTTGGCGTTCTCTTCCAGAAAACTCATGGATAAGACACCTATCCCATGGGAAACAGAAAGGATGGGAACTCTTTATTAAGTAGCTAGAAAAATTCGCCAATGGTCTTTCTACAGGAAAGTAGAGCGGAGGAGTAGATTTTCAGCTACTTCTTTTGTTGTCTGCCTTGTTCAATCCGTTTTATGACAGAGCAGAAAATGCCTTTTAAGTTCTTGGAATATAACATGTTTTGTTCCCCTTTTGTCAAACAATTGGAACGGATGTTCTTTTTTTGAGTTTTTTTTCTTGTTTTTTATTTTTTAGTTCTTTAGACCTGACGTGATTTTCGCGATAACTGATACGTATTACTCGTGTTAAAGTTTTAAAATCATTTTAATGCAGTGCTTCTCAAACTTTCAATATTTGCTACCCAATTTCACAATCATTATTTTCATCCCCCCCCCATTCAATAACAATGTATATTTAATGCAATAATAATACACTTCGACGCTAAAGCTGCAATATGAACTTAATTATAAACCTTACAAATTATCGAAATTTAAATTTTGTATAGATATTTCTTTTAAGTATTTATGTTTGAGTAGGTTATATATATTTTTTAAGTAAATGTTTTAAGTAGGTTATATATATATATTTTAAGTAAATATGTTTTAAGAAGGTTTTATATATATTTTTTTAAGTAAATATGTTTTAAGTAGGTTATATATATATATATATATTATAAGTAATATATAAAATAAGTATTATATCTTACTTTTCCTTTCTAATTTTGAATTGAACAGATTGCAATAAATATGCAACGTGTATTTTATTTTTTATTATGTCAGAAAGTATTTTATTTTGTTTCCTTTCAGTAAATTAATAATTTTTTTAAAAATAATCTTTTATTTTCGATTTTTCGATATGCTCGTGCCCTCCACATAGTGTTATTACTCCCCCATAGAGACCACGCCCCACGCTTTGAGAATCGCTGGATTATTGTGTTAAATTAGATTTTTTGATATTGCTATAGTTCATTCACAAAATTGATCATTATTGATTCCTTAATATATTTGCTTTTTAAATACAAATATATGAGAGCATGTCTTTTTCTTTGTTGAAAGTTTAACATTCAATTCTTTTGTAATTAAAATTAATCTACAGTTGTTATTTCTACAGTATAATGCGCCTTTTTGTGTTATCGCTCATTTAAAGGTCATCTAGAGGTCATGGTCACGAGATCGTGACGATTGTGTCAGGAGTTCGATCCTTAGTGCCACCTAAGACCTGCCTTGTAAAGGAGCTGATGCACTTTAAACCTGTCAAGGCTCAAAGTCCTTCCGTTGGCGTGGTGTGAACATTTGGAAAGAGGATGGTGGTACCAACTCATGCGCCATCTTCGTCCTTTACATCAAGAAATACGAGGCTCTTTGCCAATATAACCCCCTTCCCCTCCGTGTTGCTTTATAGTGCGACGTTAATAAAAACTCACTCACATCATATTATATTCTAATTCCTTTTTATTCTAAAGAGACACATTTGTTCTTCGAAGATACTTATGGAAATATGTTAGGAACTGAAATGAATAGAATCTTTCAGTTTTAATATGTAATGTTAATCTCGGACGCATTTGTGCACGAAAAAATAGATGACTTTGAGATTTGTGTTGTAAGTAGAAGATAGGATTGTACTTAATCTCATAATATTTATTTTTTTGTTTGAAACTTACTTAAAATTTTGTAATTTATCTTTTACGCGAATTTAAAAAAATGAAACTTATTTCTCTCCCCCCATCTCGTTAGGAATAATCTTAATTGTGAAAAATATGCTTCTTTTGTTTTATAAAACTGTTCTGCTTAAACAATACAGATCTGCTGTCCTGGAAAGTATTTGGATGTAATTAAATTACATACAAATTACATATTATTATAGAAAAAAAAGTATAAATTTTATTTCTAAAAATATATGTTGTTGTTACTGATTCCACCTTGTCTGGCGGAGTCAGAGCCATGTCCACGAAGTTCAGCATGGCAAAGGGCTAATTTATACGCCTGTCGTTATCTGCAGCTTTGAGCACCATACAGATGACAGAACGATTTGGCTCGGTTCCACCACGATTTTCAGGGAGAATACCCTAGGGGTGGTCAGAGACCTCCCCTCTTTATGCCGGATGGGTGGCCTAAAATGTATTGACGAACTTATGCAAGTTTCATAAAGCTTTGGAAACTCTAAAATATGTATGTAAAAAATTCTATATGATTCATTTAATGTATCCGTTTAATTTAGAATTTAATATTTACATTTAACAATTATAGTTATTATTTCATCATACATAAAATGCATTATTGGTAACTGAGAATAAAATATATACGCTGTTGGAACAATATAGATGTGATATTTTGGAAAATTCTTGCACCTGATATTTTAAAAATCTTTTCAAATTCACTTAGCTTTCCATTCTTTTAAGGACGAATTATTTAACAAATAGAGTTCATTAATCCAATGGGTTAAATTAATGCGTTATGTGTATTTCTAAATGTAATCCTCTCCCTCAAAATAAAATAAACTACCAAATGAAATCATTGAAAATGAATATAATCATTATAGTTTGTTTCGCTTATAGATCTTGAATTGTAAAATTAATGTTATTTTTCTATGTTAAACATTTCAAAAGACATTCTCCACTGATCTAAATGAATTTGAATAAAAGATTAAAGTCACGTAATCACAAGTTTTCGTTTTTGATAGGAGGAAAAATATTTTGAGTTATTAATTACGTTGTGTAAATATCTTTTTATTTTTTTATTTACAAACTATTATATTTATCATAAACATGCATTACCCCTTTTGAAAATATTACGAGCATAACTTAAAAGAATTCACAATAGAAAAAAATGCTGAAAATATTTTTTTTTCTAAAGCTTTCAGACACACGCCTTATTATTATAATAAGTTCAAGAGTAAAAATAAAGAACATGCTTTATTCAAATCAAAGTTCATTAAAAAACTGCACTTTCGATATTACGATATGAATTGAATTCTAACTCGAAACAAAATCTGCTTGAAGGCAATGAAATATTAATTTAAAGAGTTCAAACTTTTAAATTCGTTTCTCTGAAGCTCAATTTAATATTTTAAAGGATAGCTCTATGAAAGATTCTTTCTCGTTAAAAATACATTTATCTTTGAAATATGAATCTCAAAAGATTTATCCCGTAAAATATATTTTAAAATAGATATGTGTTTATACATATAAAGAGAGCATTTTGGAAGACCTTTGTGGTAAGTTTGAATTATAAATATGGACATATTTATACAATGCCATTAGTTATTTATTTTTAATCTCATGAGTATATTGAACCTTAGGAAATAATTTTAAACTTTTTCTAAATTTCTTGAAATTAAGAGGTATTGGACACTTGCTAATGGAAATTATTTTTTCTAGGATACAGGTCTCTGTTTAGAACGATTTTATACCTAAAAATGTTTAAACCTTATAAAATTGATTAAAAGGTTGTTTTGTTGAGAATATAAAAGCAACATATATATATATATATATATAGCTCCTTTATTATTAAATTCTTATAGCAATTAATGTCTCATTTTAAAAAGTCGCGTCTCTTTTCTTGTGTTGATTTTTTGTTATTGCTAAAAGTATAAAATAATAAATATTTATTATGGGTACAATTTATACAGTTCTCTGAATTCCTATATATATATATTATATATATATATATATATGTACATATAGCAATCAGATATTCAGATAGCCATCCGACACCTCTTAGCAAGGAAACAAACCAACGCCAACGCCAACTACCCCGATTTTTAATTGGATTGTATAGTTACTTACAGAACAGCTAAATCATCATTTTTTAGTTTAGGTTTCGATTGGAGTGCTTATCTAGAGAACGTACAGGTGTAGACCTTAAAAATTAATGAGCTGAGATTGGAATCTTATGTTTGGACTATATTTTCTTAGAAATTATTAGATGTTTAATTTAAGATTCGAATTTGTAATCAATATAGGTATCTAAAAGAAAATTGACTAAACTGAAAGCTATCAAGTTTTATAAATCTTTCACCACTTAGAGCCATGAAGTAAGGTTAAGCTTGCTTTATGGGATCGGTCGATGACAGCTTTAGAAAACATAGTAGTTTTCCATTTTGGCGAATTGACTATCATATATATCAGGGGTGGCTAACCCGCGGCACGCGTGCCTCAGTGTGGCAAGGTGGAGTTGTAACAGTGGCACGCCAAGACTTACTATAAAATTTTAAAAATTGAAAAAAAAATTATCATTTTTTTCTAATTTTATTGAAATAGGTTTGCCTCAGACAAAAACAGACAGTGAATAAATTTTTTTTCTGTTAAGAAGTTAATCAAATAAATATAACTCAAAACTAGCTATAACAACTCCTATAACAACATAATTTTATAAGCATCTTTAAAAGCTAATTCTAATATAGATTACTTAGCAATAAAAAAAAAAAGAAAAGAAAAGAATTCAAAAACCACATTTATAGGAAGTAATGAACTGCTTACTGATTATTTTTAGAATTAAATGCTTCAAGGAACTCATTTTTAGTTTACACCTCACTTAACTGAATAAACTCGTAAAAAGGTTTTTTTCATCATAAAACCTAGTTTGTACTTTTGTCTTATTTATTATATCAATTTTAAATTCCGAATGCATGGACTTTCACTGAATAAGTCATATTTGCATAAAAACCTCATAATAACAATTCTTCACTTTTTCATATTTTAATCCTTTGTTTGTTGAAAAAGTTGAAAGTGGTATAAGCCTATTTTTTTTATCAAATAGTGGCATGCATAATGTTTTTTTTTCAATTCCTACTATTACTCCCTCAAAATATACCTTGTTCAAATTTTCAATCGTTAATAAAATGCATTTTAAAACACTCAATTGAGCTGAAATTTTATATACATGATTATTTTAGATGACAATACAGTAATTTAATTATAATTAATAAAAAATAATTCATTAAAACTAATTATTTAAAGAAGTACAATACAGCCACGTTGGCATCATTGTTGGCGACTTGGCGACCATTTTGGCAACGTATCAAAACTTGGAAATATTTATTTCTCACGTTTTAAAGCGCTCATTTAGCTGAACTTTTCTATTCACTATTGTTTTGGGTAAGAATACTATAATTTAACTATAATTAGTTAAAATTAATTATTAAAGGAATTGCAGATACAGCCACGTGTGCTTCATTTTTATCGACTTGGGTCAAAACCTTAAAATATTTTTTTCCTCACGTTTCAAAGCATTCAGTTGAACTGAAACTTTAAATACACAATTGTTTGGAATGACAGTAAGATACTTTAATGATAATTAATAAAAACTAATTGCCACTTAACGTTGTGATTCTGTCATATGTACATATTTATATTAGATGTAACTATTTAATAAAAAGTAACTAAAATATTTTTTTTTTGTTGATCTAAGTAGGAATTGACTTAAAATTTTTTTTATATTACTTGTTCATCAAATAGTGGCACTCTTTCCAAAAAGGTTGGCCACCCCTGATATATATATATATATATATATATATATTTAATATATGTACTGGTTTTGGTAGAAAAATCTTTTTCCCGGATTTTACTCAGAAGAGCAATTTTAAATAACGCATCATAGTAAAATATACTGTAACACAAAAAGGAATAAATAAAGCATATCTCTTTGAGTCATGAATTTATGAGCTTCGCATTATTAGCACATTAAAAGTTATAGAAAAAAAGTTAAGATTTTCTTAAAAGTTTAAAAAAGACGAAGATGTCTTAAAAGAATATAAAAATCCTATCGTTTCCTTGAAAACGTGGTTATACACATTAGTAACATTCTATTTTTACTTGAAATGATAACAAAGGTTAAACTTCTTAAGTGTGTGATGAATTAGAAACAAATAATTTGTTACTAAGATCTGAAATCTAACGCACATGTATTAAAAAAACAGGTTGTTTGATATTTTTCTTAAATAACAATTATTCTCCTACATTTTTCTAGTACATTAAGCCTGAAATATATTTTGGCACATAGAATGCATTTCTTCAAATAATTGATTTCAGTCAATAATTCTAATTAAATTATCGCATTGTTACCCAAAACAATAGTGTATAGAAAATTTTAGTTCAAATGAGCGCTTTAAAATGTGAGAAAAAAGCCTTTTTTCAAATTTTGACACGTCACCAAAATGGTCACTAAGTCGCCAAATTGATGCCAACGTGGCTGTATTTGTAATTCTTTGAGTAATTAGTTTTAATCAATTAATTTTTATTACTTATAATTAAATTACTGTATTGTCATCTAAAATAATCATGTATATAAAATTTTAACTTAATTGAGTGCTTTAAAATGCATTTTATTAACGATTGAAAGTTTGAACACGATAAATATATAAATATATAGAGTGTGAACTAATAGTAGGAATTGAAAAATGAAAATTTAAGCAAATGAAGAAGAAATACGTTATGTATGTGTTCTACAGAAAATTATTCAACATTTATATATAGTGATACCAAAAAAAAAATGAAATTTTGGAGAGAATGAAAACACTTTCAACAAGTCAAGTATTCAATACAGAACCTCAAGTATTCATAGAAAAATATACCGTTTTTTTATAAAATCCAAGAGAAAAATCGGATTTCTAATTCTTTATCTGATATCCAAATAAAAGAGTCACGAAATCAGAAATAAAACACCAATGTTTCCGGAGTAGAACATTCGAGGGTCTCAAAGTGAAAAGGAAATAAGTCGACCGCATAAGACGTTTTCTTTAAGCTTCCATTAAAGTTGGCTTTTAGCATCGCCTTAGGATAGTAGGAAAAAAGGGCTTCTAACGTTTTCTTTCGTTCTTATTCTAAATATTTGGATGGACGTAGTGTGTTTTCAAAACTAAGCGAAATCTCAAAGGAATCAGAACTGTCTCGGCACTTTGCAACGCGTTGCCGCTCGCTTTAAAATGATTTTTTATGTGCATTTCATTTTTTTTTTCTAAATTTTACTTTTTCTGTTTATATAACTTCGAGATTTGGAACAAGAATGATTCTATTATGATAGAAAGAGAATCAAGAAAATAATTTACAAGATTTTTTTAAAGCTTAATGCGTATTGTAAAAAAGAATTACGTTGTTGATATCTATTTTAATTCTATACACTTTTAAATGGATACTGGAAAATAGAACTGACTTGTTTTACTTATTTTTTGCGTTTACTTACTTACTAAGCTGATGTACTGGCGAAGAAGGGAAATTGGATAGAGCAACATTAAACAACCTCTTTCTTTTCATACGATTAAATTATCTACTAATCTTACACTTAAGAAAATACTTTTACAAGATATGATCCAACACACTATGGATAAGAAATGGGGGATTCTGGAGGAAGAGAGATATCTGTCCCTAGTCTTCCAAGAAAGACAGTTGTAGCTCTCTTAAGAGGTCTGACTGGGTCCAGTTGTTTGCGTAACCTCTATAGCATTTGAGTGGCAAACTCCCCAAACTGTGTTTTGTGGGACTCCGACCAGCCTGTGATCATTGAACATTTTGTCGCTGCCCAAAGGTTGCGGGTGTAAGAGGGTTTGGGGAAGAGGCAGACATGGTCTTAAAAATAGCTACTTTTAATCTATCTTTAACACTTTACGAAAATATACAACTTTATAGTTTAACTCTGTGAGTAATCAGAAATCTTAACACTTAATCTGATATATAAAAAAATTGAAAATCACAGCTTCACTCGGAGCTCCTTGTGACGATCCTTCTCAAACCCCGATAGCTCGGCCAGCTCCAGTGTTATTTACTTCCTCAACTCCTGGTGGATCTACGACGAATTTTCATTTCAGGACGCGCGACCTCTCAGTTGCAGTTAACCTTCTCTTATTTTAAGATTTCACGACAAATGTGATCTAGGATTAACCATAAACCTCACATACCCAACGTCAGGATTTAAATAGTAGTTATATTCGCATAAAATCAAGTCATCTCCACGGAAAGCGGGTTTTAAACTAAAATCACAGTCAATGAATGGTTTCCCCAAGAGAATTAGTAGAAGAACCGAATAGTACCCGTTACAATTTGAACAATTGTGTTGCACTCACTAGTTGTGAGGATATTGTTAAGAAGTATTGGTGAGCCCATGAACTAATGGCTAAGGAGCTAATATTCAGCATTTTAAAGATTAATTCAGTTCCACTGAAAGTTGCAGCATAGAACAACTGAGATACGGTCTAAGCTTTAAAGTCTTCATTTTATGCATTGAGGGAACTTATAGAGCAGATATCTGCATGGGAGGGGGGAGGTACAATTCTTGTTAATTGACTACGGTACAAATTTAAAATGTTAACATTGACTTTTTTTGTAAATTTATAGCAACCAGAAATTTTGAAATGGAAAATCCAAACCAGTCCCTCGTGGCTGTTTAAAATATTTGAAAATAATTCGCATAAGTAAAAGGATTTCAAAGTAATGTGTTTATCTGTTTGATTAATGATTAAATAGCCAAAACTAGAGTTTTCAAACATTTACTTTACAAACTAAGATCTAAATGATTATTTTTATTTAAAGAAACTATATTGCCAATTCTCAGTTTGAAATGTGTAACAGTATCTATTTGATAGAGATAAAGCTAATCTAACAGAAGTTGATAATAAATGCAAATCACAATAAACATAGTTAACGATTATTCCTGAATATAGATTCGATATATATTTAATTAAGTCAATTAAACTGCAGTAATACCTCGACTTACGTGACCCCGACTTTACGAATCCGGAGTTACGCAATTTTTAAATCTCGTCGATTCGTCTTTTTTTTTATCATCATTGAAACTGAGACGAAATCAGTGCCAGAGCTTGAAGAAATTCGTTAAGTGATTAAAGAGGTTGTGGATCTTGTCAGAAAGATAAATTTAGAAGTGGATAGTGATGACGTTCAAGAACTGTGGAATTACCACAATTAGGAACTGAAAATTGAGGAGCTTATAGAAATGCATGAACAAGAACAAGACATTGAAAAACTTGAGCCTTCAGACCCAGTTCAATTAGAAGATCAAATGACGTTTGGGAATTTGACAGAAAGCCTCAGTTTATAATGAATTTAAATCCCTTCTACCCTGTAACCCGGCTAAAGGTGTGGAAGGAACTAAATGATCATACGACATGATGAATTCCAATTATTTTATTTATCCCACTAAACTCTCAAATACAAATAACACTAAGAATAAGATTACTCCAATCAGTAATAGAACGAGAGAGAGACGAGATTCGCGCTTAGAGAGAATATGTTCAATAATGCAGGCTCTCTCTCTCTCTCATCTAATATTAATTCACACAGACTTAAATAGTTAATGTCCTTATTACTACTACAATGCTCTAATTATTAACTTAAGACGAAGTGACAATACCTGGTTTTAGGCAATCTTCCAATAAATTGCAATTAGACTTTAACGCTTCTTCGTTAGCTTAACTTATCACTTTCTTGTTAACTAACTACTGGCTTCTTTACTTTTTGTTTACGTCTGCACTTCCCTGCCACTTCATTTCACTTCTAATTTACTCACAATTCCCTAACTCCAAACTCGCGAATAAAGAATATATATTAAACTTAATTTGCATATCACGTTTTCTACTTTTCGGACAAGATTGGTTGAAAATGCTAGCCCAAAAGAATTCCCCAGAGAGTTAATGGAAGGATGCGTATAGATCCGTCACAAGTTCAATAGAAAAAGGGTTACAAATTTTAGAAAATACAAATTACAACGAACAGCTCAATTTTTGAACTAAACAGAAAATAAAAAAAAACTATCAGCACGTTACGAGAAATTTTACGGGAGAAAAAAAACTTAACTTGAGCCGGCAAACAACTTAGTTCGATTTTATGAAACTTTCTACATTAAAATTTTCGATTTTGTATTTCTGTTATCCAGAATCGTACTAAACATTTCTTCCCCTAAATTATTATTTTTTTCGTTTCCGGCCCCAATTAAAAATAATTTATGTGTATTTATATACGAAATCATACCCTGAATTAAGCGGTTAACACTCAGTCCCACCTATCGCGTATGTTCAGGGAATTCCTGTTCTTTGAAAGAAAGTTCGTTTATATCTTCTATTCACTGCATAAACTCAACTTACCTCACATTTTCTCTTCTGAATTATTTTTCTGGAAAAAGACTTGTATACAAAACTAGAAATTACGATTCAGTTCATTTTCGTATGAGTGAGAAGCAGTTTCGAGAAAAGAATGTGGACTCTCTGAAAGAAGTAGACTCAAAATAGAACAGAAAAAGTAATAACTGAAACAATAATAATAAAAATGAATCTCACAACGTCTCAAAAACAATTCTATCTAATTAATTGAAAGAGCTATTCCATTTAGTAAAAATATATTGTGTATGAGTCAGCTGCTATAGCAGATCTTTTACAATTTTTTTCTCGCACTAGTGAAAGATTCTATTATTTATTTAAGTGTTCACTATATTGCAGCGTTTATTAAACCGTGGGGCGCGCTTCTCTAAGCAGGTGTGATAACTTTACGATAAGGGCGCGATCATATTAAAAAGTCGGAAACAAAAGATTACTTTTAAAAATTATTAGTTAACTGAAAGTAAATAAAAACACACATTCTCACATGATAAAAAATAAAACATGCATATACACTGATATAATACAATTATAAATGTATCAGTATTGCACAAAGTATTTCATAAATAATTTAACAATACTAAGTTAAGTACAAGTTTAATAGTAACCAGTGACCCCATGGGCTTGTCATATATAAAATTATATACAAAATTTAATATTTAGCTTGATAATTTGTACGATTTAAAATTAAAAGCTGTTTAAAAGATACGACATTCGCTTTCCAATGCCGACATTTTCCCCATAGTTGTGCGTATGTGGTGTATTGGGGGGGGAGGGAGAGAAACGGAATAAATAAGCAAATCCTTCGCAAACACTGTCAATGTCTTTTTTTTGCATTCCAAAGCCTTTGGAATAATTTTATAAATAACGATGCATATAAAAGATCTTACTTCGCAAAGACGTATATATACGTCCGGGGCAATTAAGGGTTTGGCGGAGAGAGACGTTTATAAACGCCAGTGACACTTAAGAGGTTAAAATCGTATTGTAGTTTTAGCCTCAAAGTACAGTATTATTAAATTCAATACATTGTTATTGTATGGAGAGGTGGGGGCGATGAAAATTCTGATGGAATATTAGGTCGCAAATATTGAAAGTTTGAGAAGCACTGCTATATTGTATTTAAAAGTAGCAGTTTGTAAACTTTTGCTTTAAAAAGACATTTATTAAACAAAACCCAATTTTTGTTTCTTATTTGTTCAAGTTCTTAACATTGTTATATCCTTAAATCTTTGTTCTGAAATAATGAAATCCTCAAGAAAACCAGGGAGGCAAAATCTAGAACCACAACTACGTTTTATTCAAAGAATAGTTCTACTTCTAAATCTCTTTTTAATTAGCATTCTAAAACATATCCCTCCTTTAAGCATAATTTGCTTTACGACCTTCAGTCACAAACTCCGGAAATATTCCGCCCAAGTCCTTGAAAAAACAACGAGAAACGCATTGTAAGAAATCCTGATTCAAAACCTTCCTGGTCCTTTTTTTAAACTAACAATTAAAAAGTTTTATTTAATCTTCATACAAAAGAAAGTGAAAAAATAAACAGCATAAAAGAGGAATTGAATTTTTCTTGGGAAAACCGCATCTTTCCTTTGAAAATGAAGCCTCCTCAATGGAGCTAAACTTTTGGCCAAAAAACCGGGAGATAATACCCGACAGATGCTGTTTCTACAGCAACGGTGGATGAAAATCCGTCGATGTCATTTTTTTTCTCACATCCAATACTTTTTATTTGAAGGGGGAGGGGGGGGGTCTTCTGAAGATGGAAGATCTTTTCTTCATATTTTTATAATGTATATTTTGTTGAAGTCTTAGGCTGATGGAGATATATCCATGAAGAAATATGCATTGGAGGGAAGAATTCTTCAATATTGCAGCGAAGTGTTCTTTCTATTTATTTTTTAAAAGAAGAACCATACAATGCTATTGAAATTTAGAATAATTTTTCTTTATATTATTGAAGAGCTTAGCCTTCGTGCTAACCATGAATAAAGGGAAAATATTAATAAAGTACGGCAAACACTTATTTATTTATTTTGCAAGAATGAAAGCTATTCCTTTTAAAAGAAGATTTGTGAGTATATCTGAACCATAAAAGAATGATTGAGTTCTTAGTTTGACCCCTTTTGGGTCTTTGTTCGATCTTCGGCTTATTATGAAGAAATTTATCAAGAGGTTCTCCAGAAATTCAAGAAAATGGCTAGAAGAACATATGAAACGAACGTTATTTTAAAACTTTTTTCCATCTTTTTTTGTACTTCTCTTACGATTTCATGAAAGAAAATAAACCAAATGATTTTTATTTTTGCAAACGTGGGACAGTGATTTAACATAACCAGTTGCAAGCCTCAACCTTACACGGGATTTTTCGAGCGTATAACATTTTGTCCATGGAAATTTCCCCTTCCCTTCTCGATGTTAGCATTTCCTGATGTGTGTGGGATTTCTATTTCAATGCAATTAAGATTCGTTTTTTAAAAAAATTTCTTCCATTTCTTTGCTCGGTAGAACGGTTTTCCCCCCGTTTAGCCCTGCTTTGCACAGGCTTTTTCCGAGTGTATAACTTTATCCCCATGAAAATTTCCCTTTTTTCTCTCAACGCCAACACTCCTCTGTGTATATACGTGTGTGTGATGTGAGTGATTTCTATATTTATGTCATTAAAAATTCCTTTTTCGAAATTTCTACCACTTCTGTTCTTTAGACAGGCTCCCCCCCCTGCTTTTAACCCGGAGTTCTCGGGCCTTTTCTAGTTTAAGATTATTTTTTCCTTAGGGATAGGATATTCCTTCTTATTTCTATTTTCGATTAATGATTTTAAAAAAATTGCAGCTTTAGTTAAGGAAATATATTAATTTAAAGCAATAGAAAGAAAATGATTTTGGTATAATATATTACAAAAAGTTAAGTATATTAATTAATTTTTAACAATAAATGCTTTCTTAGAACCTAAACACAAATAAATTGAAAACTTCGTTTACCAATCAATCGTTACATACTACAGTTTACACAAATACCTCTTAAAACTAATCTAGTTTTATCCGCAAGAAAACAGACATGTACGATTTTATTATTAAACAATTAATTTAGTAATGAATATTTGTGAAAACAATACCGTTTTAGCTTTAAAAAACTTTTAAATGTAAAACCACTATCATTAAACAACGAATCGAAAAATTTTAAGCCGTTAGCTTTTGAAATAACTGGACGTTTGCATGATTGATTAAAAATACATAATTATAAAAACAAGAAATATAAAAAAATTGTTTAAGTCAATTCCTACTTTGAATGGAGGAATAGAAAATATTTTATTGACGATTGAAAATTTGAACAAGATATATATATATGTATATATATATATATATGTATATAGGGAGAGAGAGTGAATTGAAAAAAGAGCATGATTTGCCTGCATTGTTGTAACAATGCACACCCTGTTTGGCTAGTTTGGCTGAAAAACCGGTTGTCGACGCCAGCTTTTGTTATTGTTTTAACAGTTACATTGTTATAACAATGGAGATAAATCTAAGTTGGCGTCGAAAATCGGTAATTAATTTAATTAATAAACCAGTAATTAATGAATTAATATTTGAAAACTGTATTAACATCAAGTGTCTTCTACTATAATTTTAAAAATTTTATTTGAACTTGATTGGATGAATAGAAAGTATTTTATTCACGATCGAAAATTTGAACAAGATGTATATATATATATATATATATATATATATATATATAAAAATATACACAAAAATAGTTATATACTTAAGATAACTATAGTCATGATAGAATAGATTTAGCCACAGAAATACTAGAGCATACTCCTGGCCTTAGGAACCAGGATTGCAGGTTTAAACAATGTTTTTCGGCCAGCCTTCACTGAATTGCATATCTGGTCATATATATATATATAGGGAGAGAGTAAGCTAATAGTAGTAATTGAAAAAAAACTGTATGGGGAAAAAGACTAAAAATTTGCTTCGATTCACTGAAAAAAAAATTCGGAAAGAAATTGATACGATTCGATAAAAACATTTCAGCATTTTCTAATATTTTGAAGGTCATTATTCCGTGCTTCAAAAAAGTTTCAAGATTTCTTTTTATCTCAAGCCCTTTTTGTTCAGCTGTTAACTGAACTTCACGTACATAAATGTGCCGTAATGTATCATAAGAAGAATCCAACAGTTACATCCCATCTCATTTTCTGAAAATACCCTTCCTTGGAGTGCAAAGGATGCGTGCCGTGCTGGTGTTGTGAAGCACGCATTGTAGCTGGAAATAATGCGTGCTGGAAGTAATACTGGAAGCAATGTTGTTTGTATAAAAAAATCTCTTCGAAGAATTAATGTTGTCCGTAATTTGGTGTAAATAACTTTGTTACAAATACGTAAATTGCTCTCTATGTATGCATTTCATTAAAGTATACAGCAGTACTTCTCATACTTTCAATGTTTGCGATTCAATTTTGAGTCATAATTTTCATCACACCCCCTCCCCTCCGTACCAGCAGAGTAACAGAGAATATTGCCCCCCCCCTGCAAAGTCAGGTTTTGGGCCCAAACTGGATCTTACAAAGGATTACAACTTGGCGTATGTCAGGCTTTGGGCCGCCTAGAATGCTGCCCCCCCCCCGCAATGCGGGAGTTTCGGGGGTGTACATTACGATTCTGCACCGTATAAAAATCTACTATGACGCTAAATCTACAATACGAATTTAATTATAAACCGTACAAATTATGAAGATAAGTATTAAATTTTATATGTGACAATCCCAGGAAAGTCACTAGTCATTATTAAACTTGTTCTTAATTTAGTATTGATAAAGAAATTATCAAATCCGTTGTGCAGTACTGCTGCATTATAAGTGTATTATATCAGTGTAAATGTGTCAGAATGTATTTCCTTTTGCTTCATTTCAGTTCATTAATACTTTTTAAAAATAATCTTTTATTTTCGAATTTTTGATAGCTCGTACCCCCCTTGTAGGGTTATCATGTCCCCTAGGAGGGGGGGGGCGCCCCATAATTTGAGAAACGTTGGTATATAGTCATTAATATACATTAATACTGTCCACTAATAGCAGCTGAAGTAAATAATTTGTGGGCATGTATATACTGAAAACACATTTGTATACAATTATTTTATGTTAAGGTGACACGTTGGGCACCGTGATTTAAAAAAAAAACGTATAAATCGATATTTTTTTTAATATTTAGTGACACTTGAATTATAATGTACGCATAAAGTTAGTTTATAAATATTATTTGAAGAAAAAAATATTTTAAATGCATTTTTTTAGCAAAAAATGAAGAAAGAATAACATATTTTCCAAACATTCTCCTTTTATGAAAACTGCTTCTATGATAATAATATTTTGCTTATATCTATCTATCTAGGACTTCCGCACTGGGGTTGAACTAAAGTTTTCGAATTAGATAATTTAGAAATGGATTTATTCATATTTTATTGTATCAGAGCCAGAGAAATTTGTACAAAAAACCTCGTTATCATTTCATCTGGCCGTAACTCTGAAATTAATATGAATTTCCGAAAAATTTATTTCAAACTTGGTATAGAAGTCTTAGCTATATATAGGTCAAATATTATTATTATAGAAATAGTTCTAATAAAAGGAGAATTTTTTAAAAATATGTCATTCTTTCTTCATTTTTTTTTTTTTGCCAAAAAAACTGCATTTAAATATTTTTTTCTTGTAATAATATTCTTAAAGCAAGCTATGTTAAATACATATTTTAATTCAACTGACTTTAAATATCAAAATAAGTATGTATTTATAAGCTTTTTCAAAATAACACTTTGGAACGTAGTCAGACAACTTATAGTATTGAAAGAAAAAAATTAAAAAAAAATTAAAAACCCACAATATATCATTTTCAATAGCTCAAGGGGGAAAACTTAAATATAACAATAACAGAACAATTGTTTCAAAAATAGTAATGTTTAATATTTTATTTGTCCAAGTATGCATAAAAATGCTAACCAGAATAATAATTATAAAAGTCTTACTTCAATGTTCTGTAATTTTTAAACACGTCCTTTAAAAGTAAAGTTCAATGATAAATTTTCTTTGGTTTAGACAATTATCATTTTAGACATTTTGAAAGTTTTGGTGTAATTATTCTTTATTTTTTATATATGTATGTGTGTGTGTGTGAAGGCCTTTCACTTTTCCTAACAGTTTCAAATGAACTCGATTTATTTTCTGTTTACCGAAACTCAAACTGAAAATATTAATAGTATAAAATAAATAAATAATTAATAATTATCAAAATTTAAAAAAATTATTAAAAAGTTTAACAAAATTAATGAATTAAAATTAATAAATAATCATTTAGTTTAATAAATAACAAATTAGTTTGATAAATAAGAAATTATTTATATATTTCAGTTGTGTAAAGTACAGAAAACATTAAATAACGTTACTCACAAAATGTGTTAAAAACAGAATTCTCTAGCTAAGCTCAACATAATGTAGTATAAATCTTATACCAATAACTATTAATAGTTTAAAAATAGAACTAATATATATTCATAGATAGCATAAAATGACGTATTTGCAAATCGGAACTACAAAATAATATGGTTCACTTTAAACGTTACGATATCTGTAAGTAAATTAAATTTACATTAAATATTTAAACGCATTTTTCTAAGTAATTTTTAAATGTTTAAACTCTCAGTCTTGAACGAGAAAACTACTGTCTTTTTTTAATAATATTGAATCACATATTAATATTTTATTTTAGTATTCACATAAATGGAATTTATTTAGACTTTGAAACTGTTTTAGTATTTAATCACTAATTTATTGTACTATAATAAAGCAAATTTTCCATTAGGAAAATTTCCACTATTTTCGTGAGAAAATAGCATAGTACCGGTTTTAAAGTAAATAAACACAATATACTTAATTGATTTATCATGTTTATCATAAGGAGACGAAAAACATATAATTCTAATTTTTATACGAGAGAAGAAATTATTTAAAAATTGTCTTTTGTATTTATTTTTTTACAAAAAATCACGACAGGAATATAATCACAATTTAACTAATTAATGAAAGTATAATTATGAAATACATTCAAAAATATTATAAATAAATACATGCATTTATTTAAATTACCTTTTAATCTCGACATAAAAGTTTATTTGCAAACGATAATAAAATAAAATGAAAATGAACTTACTTTTGAAAAGAATTTTCAGCAATTTTTATAAGAAGTATTAATAAATAAAAATATATATATATAATAAGTTTTTAGAACTAAATATATATATATATATATTACTGAAGTAATACTTTGCATACACATTCCGAAATAAGACAGATGCGAATGTTAGAATATCTGCAAATTAAATGAGGTGAAATAACTAGACATTTGATGTATCAAATGAATGATGTCGTGTGGCATCATTTTTGCAACAAATGCCACTTATAACAACTTAATGAATGAAACAAAGGTTTCGAAATCTTTTGCTGTTTGGTAGATTATTCTATAACGTAAGTTTTTTACTGTCTTACATTTTATATTTTCTGTGCATCATATTCTTTAACTTAAATTACTGAGTTATTTTGTGATGCATTTTATATTCATGTATATTTATTGATATTTAATACCAGGGACATTGTCATTAAATCTTTATATTAGTTAATCATGAAAAATTTGTTAATGCTAAAATATAAAAAAAAACCTTGCTAATATTATAAGCACAGTTATGAAAGATCAAAATTCATAATAGCTGCAAATGGTTGTAATATCAATTTTGAAATATTCTTCAATATCTAAAATAAAATCTTTTAAGTACTTCATTAAATTTCCAAGAATATGTTCTGTTTCAAATAATTCTTATAGAACGAGATATAGTAGGCTTCAAACATGAATATGAAGAAGAAGAATCTAATATTCTTTGATCAAATCATGTATATAAAGAATATCATTGATATTCATTAATCGTTATCATTTAATATTAATTATATTAATATTTAGTTAGATTGGAAATCCTATTACGTAATGTTGAAGAGTCCAAGATAATTTAGAACAGTTCTTCTTTTATTTTTCTTTTAATTTAGAACTAATTTAATAAACATTATTTTGAATTTTCTTTATTATTATTTCTGTCTACGATCTTCCTCAGCAACATTTTTTTAAATTGTGTATTTTCTAGGTTCTTTTTATTTTTAGAATCGCTGGCTTAGAATATTTAAAATAAGTTTAAACTGCGCCATATTTTTGTTGTATAATTTAAATCGATATATTATGATAACAGTACATCCTAGTCAATTGAATCTGATTAAAATTCTAACATTCAAAAATGTTTCTGTTTGCTTTCAGAAACTTTAAATAACTGGTTTTATTTTATAACTTTTTTTATGCTTTTAAAATGCTAATATTAATAATCAACAAATTTAAAATATGTGTGATTGGTGCTGAATAATATACAGAGTGAGCATCCATAGCTTTTAAAATAGGACATAAATTACATTAGAATGTAAAATTTTTATAAATGACTTTTTTATTACTCTTTTTAAATTGTTATTTTTGTATTTTCATAATTTTTTCTGAATTTAACGATAATTCTGAAGACAAGTAATCATTTTTAAACATGTTTTTTTAAACGGAAAAACTAAAAATGTTGTAATGTTTTAAGAATAAAACTTATAAAGTAAAGCTTACAAACATTAATGAATCTAATGATCTACATAATCATATAGTTCTCAATACTATTTTATATCATATATTATTTCATTTATGATAGAAAAATAATATTGTATGTTGCATGCTAACTATATTGCTGTTGCTATAGTATTTTGCATACTATTGTAAGGACAATCCGAATAATTTAATCTTAAGAGATTTAAGAGGAATGTATCTTCCACCTGGTCCTCGGCCGTCAAACGTGATTCAGATTTAATTTTATTTCTTGACAGTAATTTGTAAATATTTTAGATAGATTTATATATAGTATGAATAAAGATAAGAATTAAAATTTGATAATGGTATTATTGTTTTTCCCTTAATGGGCTGTATGTTAGCAACTACGCCTTTGATGGCACGGCAATTCTCCAAATGTGAGAGCCATTTCATGATGGCAGCATCTAGTGGCGGCTCTCTCTACCAAATTTCGACGCTTGAATTAATTTTGATTCGAACTCTCGTTGGATGTTAAATATTGCCATGATTTTAATTTTGCCGAGAGTACCAGAGCAAAATTGATACTCGAGGGATCTTTTAAATGCCACATAATCATATGATATGCGTGTCTATATGATAGATTTTCCCATCCAAAAAATCTATCGAGTCCATCAGGGATCTAGCCTACAACAGGGGCTTACAAAGCCGACAGAGCCCACATACTGTTGTTACCATTGCAGTATTTATTGTGCTCGTATAGCCACTAATTCCAATTATTATAATTTTGTTTAAAAAGATAAATTAGGACATGACTTATACATTAATACAGATAATTGGCCATTACATCAGGCATCAATGCACCGGATACATAGAAAAATCTAATGTTTTCTGAGAGCCTGGAGCGTCACATATTTTTTAAAGAAAATAAAATATTAACATTTAGTAAAATGTTTTTATTTCAAATGAATAGTATTTTACCAATCAAATAAGTTATTAAAATTTAATATAATTTTTTAAAAAAAAATTATATATATATATATATATGCAATTTTATTTAGCATACTAACCATTTAATAAACTCTTAGCTGTGATAATTTGAGTAAAACAGATTTAAAAATTTAATGCAAGATTCCGAATGGCATTAAACAGATCTATTTGAAACGTATGTAACATTTTTCAATCGCTACTATTAGCTCACACATTCTCTATCTATACATTTATATATATATATCTTGTTCAAATTTTCAACCGTTAATAAAATACTTTCTTTCATTCATTCAAAGTAGGAATTAACATAATTTTTTTATATTACATGTTAAAAACTGATACTATAGTTAAAATTTTCAAATATATTCATATTGCTATTAAAATGTATTTTAATTACAGTTTACAAACATTTTAAATTAATAATACAAAATATTTATTTTTTAGACCGTTTTTCATTTTCAGTTTACATTTCCTTATGCAAATATTTTTTAAAATGTTATGTTCCATTTATTAACGAATCATTTATTGTTTTTAATTTTTAATTAGCTACATGGGAAGCGACATAGAAATTGTGGAATATAAAATCCTATGTTGAAAATTTTTTAATATTTGTTTACCAAATGAATATATTAATTAAACATATAAATATTGGAGATATTGGACTGTACAAATATTGTTAGTTCTTTCAAGAACTTTAATAAAAAATACATATTTTTAAGTTCAACAAGAAAAAACAAATTCCAAAAGTGTGATCTTCTAAAATCTTTTCGATAACCCTTTGAAGAGTTTTTTTTTATCTATCCTTTCACTTAAGAACAGTTTTTTCCTGGGCCTTTACTCTTCATAAATACCGTTTTAACCAAAGGGTATACTGATTTTTATAAAAACTTCTTGACTGGCTTTTAATACCTTTAGCTCGAAGCTAGATACTTAAGTTGAATGACTGTAACCAATGATGGCCGGCGATTTTGGTGATAAAAAATGACTTACGTGTCCCTGCATTCTTGAATTTTGAGGTCAATGCCTGACTCTTAATACCAATACCTCACACTTTTGAACAAAGATCCCTATAACAATTTTATGCCGTCTAAAAGATTGTAAAATCTGCAAGGCAGCAATATAAAGATAACTGCATATGATTAGAGTTATACTACTTTCGAAAATGTGAATTCAAAAAAATCAGCTGAAATTATGCACTTGATGCCCAAAATAAAATACATTTTACATTTTTCTTAAAAGTGACTCTTTAATTGAAAATTAATTGGAACAATTAACTACGAATCATGTTCAATTTTTTATTTTAAAAACGTTTATTTAAATGAAATTTTACTGCGATCAATGTCACATATGATCTTGATGAAAATATTAAAAAATAATTTAGCTATGGAATGAGAATTTGTTTAATGTTTAATGTATATCATAACAACATGATCTTTAAAAATAATGCCTATTCATTTGCAGAAATGCTTATAATTCTCTGTTGGTTTCTCACAATGCCTATAATTCTCATATTTAGTAAACACATATGTTTTAATATCTCCAAATAGTCTACAAACTATGATAATAATATACTGATACACATTCTCAAAAAAGAATACTTGGATCAATTGATAACAATGTTGGGCAATGTACAATTTTTATTGTGTGAGTTTATTTTTAATTTCTCCCTTCGAAATATTTGTTTATTTTTTCATGCTTCTTTTGTATTCTATTGATATAACTGTAGGTCTTTTAGAGAAATGACAAGTAGATTTTTTCGGCGTAAATCTTGTAATTAATTCTGGGATTCTATAGTGAAAGCAATATATTCCCTTTTATATATAGGTAACAATAAACACATAAATATCCACCATAAGAAAAATACGAAGTTTGCACAAACACATAACGTAGCAATTTAAATCCGTACTCATAAAATCATATGAAGTGAATGAAACGTGAAATTCTGCCACATTCTTGTATTGAACTTTGCCCAACTGCGTTGTCCTTACTTAGGTTCTGAAGATATTTTAAAAGCTCTTAGAGAAATAGTTCTTCAAGTATAATCACACTAAACTCTTCTAGGTTGATCTCGGAACATTTATTTTTGTAGCCAAAGTCACCTATCTATTCACTATTACCTACAGGAATTTTCTATCTTTGCTTACAAATTTTCTTTTGGGTCACAGTGCCCCTTTAGCAAAGAAGAAAACAAGTTTCAAACCTTCTGTAGTACTATTTTTTTAGATACCGATATACTCGTATATAGAGTACACACAATCGCAAAATCCATACTTACCAACTACAAAAAAATAAAAAATAAAAAAAAAAATAAGGGAGGAAATAATTAGAAAAAGGACAAGATGGGGTGAAAGAGATACTAAATTATATGCCTATACATGTTAAATATATAACAAAACGATCTTTTTTTCCTTGTAAATATCTTTTAGTAAGAAGGAAAAATTTTGGTGATTTAATATTTCAACCAATGTAGTATTGCAAACAATATTGCCTACTTTTAAACAACATTGAAGTAAATACTATTGTATTTTAATTGTCTTGTAAAAATAATTTTAAAACAATGCATTTCAAGCCTCATAATTTTTTTTATCAATAATCTTGAAATGAAAGTTCCTGAAAACGCATTTCATTCGATATATATAATGTAATATATGTAATTTAGTTAACTCAAAATAAGAAAGAAATATTTTTCTCTCAACTCATTTTGACATTTAAAGAGTTATGTTGTTCATAAGCTTACACACATATACGAAGGTAGCAAAATCCACATATAAAACTATTTTTGATTATAAGACATGTCTACATTTACGAGGCTTTTTTCAGACGCCTGTGATATTTATAAACTTGGCATATACTGAACTAATTTTTTTTGGCCTTTTTTAATCCAATGCTTTCGAAATCGCTAATAAGATGTTCAGGAAAACCCCATAATGTATTAAATTACTATGTTTTTTCTATTAAAATAATTCACAAAGAAAAATTATTTACCACAAATCTCTGTTATTCAAATAAATAAAATCAAAATCTTTTCAAATTTATTTATCTAGTAAAGGAAAGTAAAGCAACCAGCCTAATTAATGCATTAGATTATTTTAAAAAAGAGCAATTTATACACAATGAAAGAAAAACACAAGATTAATTTCAAAGAAGCCTTCATAAATTTTTAATTCGTAGTTAAATTTTCATTCAGGTAAAATAATTCATGACCCTTTTCTTTAATTTTTTTTTGTATAAAATAAAATATTTAATTTGCATTAATTAATATTCACATTTGTTTTAATAAAATATCTGTTTAATAACTTCTTTGTCTTCTTTGAAATACATACTCAGTCTCCAAAAGAAAGGGGCATCTTTACTACTTTTGCAGTTTTCATCACAGCTGGAAAAAAATTGACATCTCTGTTAGTAGTTTAAGGAAATTAAATTATGACTTTAATGGATAAAGTAGTTAACTTAATTATTATGCAGAGAGCTAATTAATATAAAAAGTTTTCTACTTTCCTAACATGGTTGCTTACAAAACTGACAGGAAAATAATCCAAATAGCTAATGCTTTAAATTTCATTAAACTACGATCATTAGAGACCGTGAGTGATCTTTAATTAAATTAATTCGTGCAAATGATTCATAATACATATCCGTCCCCATTTTTTAACTATATGTGAAAAATGGATCAAAATAACTAAGAATTGTAAATTAACATATGACCCTTTAAGGCGAAAGTGTATTTGAATATTTCCTGTACTATATATATTGAATGAAATTGTATTAAATTTTTATTTAAAGGGTTTCATGTACAATAAATCTATGTATGTAAAAATAATTGTATGTATATGTTATAATTAATTTTCCTCTTGTATAGCTCACAATAATTTTTTTTCAAAACTTTGGAAGTAAACTTTCCCCACCTGCTTTTACCTCAATTTTCTATCTCATCAAGAATTTCCTCTATGCGAAATATAGAAAGATCCTGATGCTATTTAATCATACCGCCATTAAACATGCCGCATCTAATTTACATAAAGCTTTGAATAAAGTTTCTTTTCTCCTATGGCATCAGATCTTCCCTTAATATATAAGAGTGTGCGTGATCTGTTTATTCAAGAGATTGAGAGATTATTATTATTATATGACTGTTTCTTAAGATGTTAGCATGATTGAATGTTGCATTAATATGTTTAGGTTACGGAATTAAACTGTTTGTTTAAATGTTAATAAATTTAATGTTAAATTTTTCAGATTTTGATTTAATGATTCTTGAATCTCACTGCTTAAATAATCGTGTATTAATATAATTATAATCTGCATCAGAAATTTAATGTGTTAAAGTTTTAAAAAAAATATAAAAAAGATTCATAAAGTGTGGAGTAGAATTATTTTTATCATATTGAATGCTTGACACATTCACTTAACTCATTTCTTAAATCTCAAATGTTAGAAAACTTTTTAGCAGAATTTTATGAAATTTAAATTTCAGGTTAGTTTTCTTGATGAGAAATTAGAAACGCAAAACAGCCGACATTGGTGAAAGTATTTTAAAAGTTAATTTACTTTGTTAATTATGCCGATGAGTCGATTAAAATAAAAATTTAATTCCCTTTGAATCGTCAACAATGGATTTTCTACAGCTTCAGCGAAAATAGGGAAAGTTATTCAGAGGAATCTCTTTTTCTTATGACTTCACATTAAAGCAGGGATCTTGAAACCTGTAGCATAAGGATCACTATCCCCCAACAATAAACCAAGACCTATATTACTCGTTATACCATCATACTGTTGTTATGAATTAAGCAAAAGTTTTGTTTTGAGAGTGAAATACCTGCATCACAGGACACGAGAGTAGACTCCGCTCCTCTAGCAATTTCGGTTAGTACTTATGAGCAAACGTCAAGGACATGTCCTTATGGAGAAAGTAGATGATGCTCATACTGTGCGTTACGTGTTGTTTTGACCATTTTAAATGCATAGCAGTGCCTTATTGTGGGGAATTGCGCTTAAATGTCAATTATCTTCAGTTAGTCGAATCAACATCTTGTAACGATTAGCAGGACTACAGCATGTTCAAATAAGTTCTGCTGTGTGAATGCTTTTCTAAAAGATTCGAGTACTTTCGAGTGTTTTCGAATATGTTCTATGCGCCACGGACGTGTGGTACAGATCGAGAGAAACTCGATAACTGAATAGTTTCAAATTTTGAGCTTGGAGTGACAAATGAATCGTATTATAGTACGATTAGTAATAGCATTAATTAGCCGTATTTTGATTGAAATTATGCCCTTTCGAGCGACTTTTAATAAATAGGGAAAAGAAATGAATGATATAGTGAATGCAGGACATTTAAAGACCATTTGGTACTATATTTGTATGCACTTTCTTTTAATCACTTAAACATCAAAGATAATGGTAATAGCACGAAGAAAAGTTCTCTATGATACAAATATGAAAAAGGAGGTAATTTTATGTGCAGATAAAAACAGAAACAGAGTAAAAATTACCATTAAAAATTTGACACAGATGAAACAAATATACATCGGTGGAGTAAGCAAAATGATATAAATTTTGCTTTCCAAATGTTCAACAGTCTTTAATAATTCTTTGACATTCTCTTATAACATATCTTCTTTAAAAAATGTCGCATAAGAGAAGAAGTTATGGAAGACGACATCGTGTAGGAAAATGGCGACGCTGGCACCAATTCCGAAGTCTGCTGTGACAATGCGAGTGACGAATCATTTTCGAAACTTGATACTGATGTTTAGAGTAATTACAGGCTCATGTATGTATTTGAAAGTTTAAAATACTGGTAAAATAAATAAATTATTAACTCCTTATTATTTCTCATTAATTTTTCTTAAAATTTCTTAAGTATCAGATATTGATGAACCTTTTACACATTTTTTTATAATTTTTCACAAAAATGTGTAGAGATTTGGGGGCGCGGCTTAGAATCGATGACAACATTTTTTCAGAAAAACATTTTGAAAATTTAGGATGCGACTAAAAATCGATGGCGGCTTAGATTCGAATATATACGGTAGTTCTCAACGAATACGATATAAAACTTTATTCTGTGACTAAATATTCCCAAAATTACTTTAAGAGGACACAGTATGATTGACAAAAATATGTCAAAAAATCAAATTTAATTTTTTTAGCTTAAATTATTTTTTATATACTTTTTTATAACCTCACAAAGTTTGAAAGCTCTATACCTAAAAAACCCAGAATTATGATAACTTTTGCGTTCGTTTTTATTCACATCCCTATGACAAATCAAAACTTTAAACTTACTTATCTCGGAAAGATAAAATAACTAGTTTGTCTTCATTTAAAATGCTAAGGCCTTTTTTCTGTTGTGCCCAATGCTTTGAACTTTTTTTTACCAATTGCTAATAGTACATGTAACAAAAGTTAGTATGCATTTTTGAATCAAAGCAATACTTATTGTTTTAAAAATATTTGAACTCAGAATTTGTACATTTTTAAGGAATTTTCAATAAGCATTCATAAAAAGAAGTATTGCACGAATACCAATCATGTTATCGCAAAACCCATACCAACTTTTGATATGCACAGTTTGACGTACTTGTAAATCAAATTTCATGCTTGTATGTAAACTTTTGTCGAGGGGGGGGGGAGTAGTATTTTAAAATAACTTCACAAATTTTAAGTTTTTTCCTTAAAAAAATTAAATGGCTAGCACAAAATCTGTTTTACATAGTATACACTCATAAGAGGCCACTAAAAAAATTTTTGGAAAATCCTTCAATTAAAAATTTTTGCTTAAATCGTACCAATCGTTTTGCTTAAATGTACAAAAACCTTGCAGTTAGAAATATTTGAATCTTTGTAACATGGACTGAAACCTCAGAAATTGCTTAAGAAAACAAATACTGAACAATAAACATCAATTCATGCTTGTTTCTGTGTAGCTCATATAACCTTAAGAGACCGCTGGATTTTCGAAAAAACTACTCATAAGGTCGGAACTTTCGTCTAAGTTGCATTTTATATTTTTGTCAAGGACCGACTCTATCACGAGTACGTAGATGTTACTGATGAAATAACGTGTTGTTGCTTTGGATCTTTGCGGTTTAGAAAGTAAGGGAGAAAGATGAATTTCGACAAACACTGCTTTGCTTCAATCTCAACGGAAAAAATGTTTCATGCATATTTTAATACGTGTCAAATATTCAGTCAGCATACTGAGATTCAATTTCCGCTAGATTTTTCAATTGGAGCTTGGGTGCTTTAAAAATAAATTTTGAGTCTCGTTTTTCAGATTTTGATGCAATTGCAAATGATATCAAGTTTTTCAAAATCCTTTTAGCGCCTACATGTAAACCTTTGCCCCAGAACTTCAAATAGAAATGATTGACTTTCAGCATAGCAATATTTTTAAAAGAAAATATTTAAACTCATCATTGCTGGAATTTTATAAGAGTCTTCCACTCACACAGTTTGATCAGTTGCACATATTTGCTCGTGGTTTTTCCTACTTATCTATGTAAAAAAAAACGTTTTCTAAAATGAAATACACAAAATATATATACAGATCTGCTTTAAGTGATTCACTACTGATAATTGTAAACTTGATCCACAACAGCAATCAGTTCTCAAGGGAAAATTACAGCAACATAATTCTTAGTAATATACATAATAAGTACAATAATTAATTTAATTATGTAAATTACCTTTGTATGTCACTTACTGTAAGTTTTCCGGTTAAATATCATACCACATACCTATATATATATTAGTCATAGTTAAAAAATGTTCCATTTTTTTATATATGTCAGTTATTGTATCTCATAATTGGTTTGTATGATTTACTTACAAAGTAAATTTTACAATGTAATCAGAATAAACTGTGTGTGTGTGTGGGGGGGGACAATGTGTTGGTCCAAAGGCTAAAAGGCTTTGAAGGTCCCTGCTAGATAGAACTATAATCATCTCAATGGAAATAATTTAATGTTTTGATTACTGAAAAGCACAATTTTTTATAGAAAGGTGTTTTGAATTTCTGAAATAAAATAAAATTAATTAAATGATAGCTTATTGACGTCACATTTAGAAATAACATGAAGGCTTTTGACGGTAGACCTAATTTTGAACCACGGTAGAACGACGAGAATATAACCTAAATAACCACTATACTCAATTAAAATAAATGACAAATAAAATAAAATTTCAATTATTTGAATTTGTTAACGTTTTACTTATCTATGAATTAACACATTGCAATCTGCGATAAAAAGTTCTATAAATGAGTAAAGTTAAAAGTTTTATTTTCTTATGTGCTTTTTTTTTGTTTTTAACCCCTTAGAGTGCGCGATCGAGTTAATTCGATTGCGCTAAACTAACCAAACTCGGCACAATCGAGGTAATTCGATCGTAGTCGTATTTTACGTTGCTGCAATTTTCACACTCGAATATAAATGGCCCTCGTGATACTGACTGCAATCCATCGTCGTCATTTCCTAAATTTAAATAACATCTATAGTAGATTTAGATAAATATTGTTAAACACGTATTCTTTCATTTGCTAAAAGTCTGCATTTTGAACGCATATGTTTCGTATAAAAAATTGAGGTGAAAAAATTTAGATTTCAGAAGCAAATTAGTATCGAAAGACTTATATAATGTTATCATAAAGTGGCAAATATAAAAAAAAAATTGGATTGACCTAAATCTTCTGTAATTTCACGACCAACGGAACGTTATTTTTTCAGTTTTGTTCCACCA
>BMAO01003553.1:0-33850 GCA_019973975.1 Trichonephila clavata
GAGTCTTCAGCGGCATCAGGACTCGAACCGTCGATTCGACAACGCCAGTCACGATTCCGTGACCGTGGCTACCGCGGACACTATTAAACTTAGAAAATAAGAAAATAGGTAACATTTCGAATAATAGTTGCGAAGTAATAGTAATAGGCATCAAGGAGTAGTACAGTATCTATGACAAACCAAGCATTCTTATAAAGTTTTTAAAATCACATTTATTTTTTAATCAGGAAAGAGATTTTGATTGCTATGGGTTTATTCAAACATGTGTGTGGATGAATATATATATATATATATATATATATATATATATATATATATAGCTACATAATAGCAAGATCTATAAAAGACCTGAAATCCATGTATCATAATTCTAAGAGAATTCTTCTAGAGAAATTTTGACTATATATATATATATATATGTAAGGATAATTAAATTAGATCTAAAATTAAATCGCTAGTCCACTTTAACTTTTATTTTCCCGTTACATCTTCAAGTATTAAATTTATTACCAGTTCGGGAATGAAGAACACATTGCCTTAAGAGAAGTTTGCCGGCTCGACCATTAATTTTTTTGCCTAATGTGTCATACTTAATTCTCAAGTATATCTCTTCAATCGGAAGTGTACTTGAAGAGCATATGGCTTCTGAGGGGGCCGCCTATTCATATGGTTAACATGTGTGTTTATCGTCTATATATATATATGTATGTATGCAGTAGTGCACACAGGAATTTTTCAAGGGAAGGGGGGTTCAGGGTCGAAAGTCCACTATTTTCGTACCATGCTCCATACGCCACCCAACATATTTTTTGATTTTTTGGGTCATTTTCGGGAATAAAAAACAGTAAAAAATTAATTATTAATGAATAATTAGCATTAATTAATAATTAGTTATTAATAACAAATACTTAATTTAATTTTACGTACTATATACATAGAATTATAATCAATAGAAAAAAATCAAGGGTTAGGGGGGCCTCTCCGAGACCCCCTGCCTTGTGGACCATTGTGTATGTGTGACGAGATTACTTGATATTTGATTTCGATATCTTTTCAAAATTTTAAACGAGATATGAAATTAGTTTTATCACAATTTAGAAAAATACGTTTTGATACTAGAGAAACACGTCTAACATTAGGCTAAATAATAAATAAATTGGATGATGCAAGAATTCTAAACTCGCACCTTTGCAACCGAAACGAAATAATCCAAAGTATTCAATAGATGTAGTTTTAAAGGGAGAGAGTAAGTAATAATTTTTCTTTCATCGCGCACATAACCATATTTTGAACGTATCATAATAAATTTTATCACATAATAAATTTTCATCATAATAAATTTATCACAAAATAAATTTTAAATTTCAGAATAATAAATCATTAAGAGAAATAATAATAATTAATAAGTTAATATTAAAGCATAACCTTAATTTCAACACAAAATGGCACATAAAATAAGTTATAGCCTTTTAGTCCTTTTAGTCGCCAGATGCGGGGAGGGATCTGAAAAAAGGAAATTATTAATCCTGATGATCCTGGTTCAAGACAATGGAACAAATTATTAAATTATTGTATTGTCATCGGTCCTGGACAAGCGAGCAAAATTTCGAATTAATCTGGCCTTTTAAAGTGGGTAAAAATTGAGTTCAAAGATTCCGTTACATACAAGTGAAGCTTATAAAAGGGCGTTAAAAACACTAAATAAATAAACAAATAAAACTCTTAAACATATAAAAAAAGGTAACATTCTCAAAGATTCTCAAAATATTAATGTAACTCTTTTCCAAGCTCATAGCCCCCCCCCCTAACTCTTTTCTTAACTTCTCCTCTTTTAAACAGCCTTTTGTTGAATATCAGTTAAGTCTTTATTGCATAATTTTACTTTTTTAAATACACCTTAACAAGTTTCAAATGCAAAATATGAAGTAGTATGTAATAAGCTTGGAAAATTATTTTCAATTACTAGTTAATTTTATGCGCAAATGCGTACGCATAAAAACACCAATATCAACCCATCTTTATGCATCAGAGCACAGACGCCGAACAGAAAGATTCTCTGCACCGCAAAGCTATGGTGCGTAAAAGCACATCTTGCATGGAAAACACACTGTAACAAATAATTTTTAATAAGGAGATAAATCATGATAAAACTCAAATTATAGTTGACAAATTGTGTATATTTTACACATTTTAAAGTTTTTTATTGCTATATAAGCAAAATTCCTCCATAATGATTCGCTTTCATGCACTTTAATAGAATTCCAAGAATGCCCTGTTTATATATATTTTTCTCATCTTTACAAAAAAAAAAAAAAAAAAAAAAAAAAACATTTGCTCAGTTGTAACGATGGGATCTTAGTATTAACGTCTAAAATTTTAAATTTAGGTTAAAAATGCAATCAGAATTAAATTTACTTCCCCCCTCTTTTATTGAGGAATGTGTTGTTTCAACTCAGTACATTTTTTAAAACATCAGTAAAAAACATCTAAAAAGTAGTGAGCGGTCGTCGTAGATATATTATAAAATATTAGTATCACAAATACAATATTATTTTTATAAAATATTAGTATGACTGTGTGTGTAACAACAAATAAATAACACTTTTTTAAAAAAATCCTCAACGGCAGTTTTTTTTTACTTTGATATATATTTAAAATATTGTTGTAGGGTGTTTTTGTAAACAATTTTAATATAACTCTATATTTTCTCATAAAATATTCATATGACAATAGTCTTTTATTGTTCCGATTTCTGAATACTAATATAAATTTTTAAAAAAAGTCATATTGAAAAACATGTGTAGTTAAAATAGTACAAATTTATACGCTCACAATTTTAAAATAATAATAACGCAACTAATAATCAGAAAAGATCTATAAGAAATAAACGCTTAGCATAGCTTTTTAAGGTATCCGACTACTTGCGACAACTTTTTTTTAAAAAAAATGGAGATATGGGGATTTTTTTGTGGTTTTTAGATTTGTTTAGTACATTTAAGAAAAATATGCTAAAAATAAGAAAGAAAAAGAAATTATTATTACTAAAATGGGAAAAAATTAGTAACAATTTACGAAAAATAACATAAACGGGGTACCAAAAGTTTAGGAACAAATTTTCAATTTTGATGTGTTGCTGTTATTCATTTTTGAAATAACCATGAGGATAAGAAATATTTTAATTTATATAAAAACTAGAGCACTTTATCTTAGTTATTATATGAAATTTCTAAAAAAACAGTGATTTATTTACATAAGGGACTGTGGATTTTGTAATAAAACAGTGATTGATAAATCAGATGGTTAAAACACTTCTACTATTATACAAAACATACAAAAAAATTTCAGTTAATTATTTTCAAAACTTTTTTTAGCAATCGCTGGCCCCGTTTGAGTATTTAAAAACAAACACATTTCGAATTAAACGCTTTTTAAAGTATGACATCTTGCTTGAAGTAATGGTAACTGCTTTTACTAAAAACTTGTAATGTTTTGTTCTAGTGAACGGAAAATAATAAACTTAGCATTTTTATAAAGCTATTAAGATGGTCTATAAAATAAAATCATAAAAAAAGTTTGTCAATTTTTGGCAAAATTCACAATTTTAGGGTAGTCGGATACCTTAACACCCAAAAGCAATTTTAAATACGATATAGCTATTTTGCATACAAAATTCCTTTATCGGGAACCCCCAAAATATTCCATAACTGAAAAACCGCTCGTATAACCGTAACTTTCCCCTCTGCTCAAGCATTTCTCTAACGGTCCCATGCGAACCGAAACAAAAATACTCACCGTCGACGCCGGGGTCTTCGGTTTCGTAGCCTTCGATTTAGATCCCTTCTGTCCCATGGCGTTCCATTTGATGAAATGTGCCTCCCCTCTTTCAATTTTCAGTACCCGATGCAGATACATCTGCCCCGATTCCAACCGACGTTCGACATCTGCCACGCGACCCCTCGAATTCGAACGCGTGCGAACATTCCCTTCCCCTTCTTTTCGATACTGCCCCCCCCCCTAGATATCAAAATCACCTTTCTTTTTCATCGCCAAGGCTGGTTGTAGACAAAACAGATGCAAAAGGTGGTTTTCTTTAAACTGTTGAACGAGAGAGATTGTTTGGAATTTTTTTTTTTAAATGTATTTTTGGGGTTGGAGGTGAAACATCTGACCCAGCTTTGTTCATAGTAATTGCAGTGGATTCAATACAATAAGAAACTTTATGAAAGGGATTTAAAACGAAAAAAAAAAATGCAGAGATATTTACTCTTTGGAACACAAGTGAATAATTAAAAATAATAAAAATGAAATAACAAATAGAATTAAAAATGTGTAAGTATGATTTTTAATAAAAGGAAATATGATTGCTAATATATTATGGAAAACCTTACGTTTCACTTGAATAAAAAAATTTATTCATAAATAGTTATTTCACAGGTGACGAAACAAAAACAAAGCAAAAAATCAATAGTTTAAACTTTTTTATATATAAAATATGCATTTATGATGTTTTACATACGTATTTCAACGTTACATGTGTGTATGCTGTATACATGTATATGATACCACTAAAATGCAGAAATCAGTTCATCTACAGATTATTTAGGTAATCTTCACATTAACTAGGGTGATCCGTTAAAGCAAAGAAAGCTGTTTCATTTCTCAAATTACCTAGGTAATCTGCGAATTACCAAGATAATCCACACATTACCTATTGGATACTCGTTAATCTGCACTGAGCACTCTCATTAAAGTGAAAATAAGATCTCTAGTGGAGAACAGCAACATTTCTATACGATTAAATTAAATATCGCTTATTTATTTTTTGATATCTAAAGAATCAA
The DNA here is from genome assembly GCA_019973975.1 of Trichonephila clavata. Lineage (NCBI taxonomy): Eukaryota > Metazoa > Arthropoda > Arachnida > Araneae > Nephilidae > Trichonephila > Trichonephila clavata. The sequence goes on from BMAO01003553.1 coordinate 4,842, forward strand.
GTCAATATAATGGAATAATCGACACGTTAGTTGATAGAATCAATCATCAATCCATGGAAAAACTATAACATAAAGAATCAAATAGTTTAACATCTTACAATTAAGGAAATGAATTCGCGAAACATATGATGCTATGCTTATTTATTAGTGCAATCTAAAGGTTGGAGATACTTTGAATTGCATAGCAATTGGTTTTTGCAACAAGCACACCTATTTCGACAAGTATAATTCTAACCCTAACGTTTCATAATTTTATAACATGTTAATTATACTCTATTTCTGAAATATTTATTTATTGCTCTTTCTTTACCTATCATCAATATAAAATAGTTTGATTGAGTAGATCGATTCAAAATAAGCGTGACCAATTTTAAAAGCATATAATTATTTATGGTGAATTTTAATCGCTTTATTGCCAATTATATTTTTAAAAAGAAATTACCAATCTACTATTTTTATTAGTGAGAGTAATATATGGCTCCGCAATATTAGATCCTAAAACCCGAAACGAAATTTTGAAGATTTTCAAGGATAATTGCTCAAATTCTCTTATAAATAACGCATTTAAAAATCAGAAAAATGCCTTTTTCTTAAGGATTAACTATCTAAACTTCGAAAAGAACTAAAATTTGTCTGTCAATCAAAAGCTCCAGTAATAAAATAAGACCAAAAGAAAAAAGGAAAAAAGATGCTGTGAAAAGACTTATCCCTATAAAAAATCCTCTGCCTCAAAGAACTTTAGCACAGAAACTACAGGTTTTGCAATCAACAATTTGTCGTCAGATAAAGAAAACTGGCTATAAAAAAAGTGAATAAACTAGCCTGTCATCAAATGACTGCAAAGACAGTAGAAAAAAGAAGAAAACATTCTTGGCCTCTGTATTTAATGTTACTCAAAGGTAGATACAAAACATGGATCACTTCGGAGGAAGCACTGTTCTATCTGCCATTTACAAATGGCAAAACGAAAATACAACATATTTCACACGAAAAGCGTAGCAAAGAAGCAACTGTTTTATAAAAAGCAAGTTGGCCGTCAGGTGTTATGGTATGGATGGAAATATCCTTTCAAGGCTTAACAAAACTTTTTTTTTGTAGAATCAAAGGCTAAAATTTATGCTAAATGCTATCAGAATAAAGTTTTGAAGCACATGATCAAAGAAAGTAAAAGTCTTTACTCTCAAGGAAACTTTGTTTTTCACCAAGATTCTGCACTGTCATACTACAAAATCAACTTTAAAATGGCTGAAAGATAAAAAAAAAATTATTTTTCCTCCTGGGAAATGACTACCACCCTCCCCTGGCTGCGTTTCTTGCGAATATTTTTTTTATGGGGATACTTAAAAAACAATTAAATAGACGTGAAGTAAGAACACTTCAAGGGCTTCAAAAAGCGATCAAAGAAGAAGTTGGAAAAATACCCCCCAAAATGCTCAAAAAAGCTCTTTTGGTTTGGACTAAACGTTTACGTAAAGTATACTATGCTAAAGGAATCCACATTGAAAATTTCATGTAAATAATTTAATTCAATAAAAATTTATGATACTTTGAAATAAGTCACATTGTTTTTGAATCAACCGATATTTAGGTTTATTTGTAAAACTTGCATAGAAAAAAAATTTCGTGCAATTTTATAATGGAGAATAAAAATAAACATTAAAAAAGGATGCACAAATCTTAACATTCAATACAGAAGACCGTTTTCTCAAGCTGTATCAGTTAGCGCTAAATCGACAAAAAATATTCCCCTTTTCAAATTGAGCATACAATGCGTAATTAATTGAACACGAAGAAGAGAAAGGCAGTTTCCCTAATTTGTAGAAAAGAATTCCAAATGAAAAAGGAATATTAAGCATTTAATTATCATCATCAATTAAAGTTTTTTAAATTGGACATATTTTGAATGAACTTCAGTTTTGAGTGTTTACATAAAAGTACTAATACTTTTTTTTCTATTCTTAATGCTGTTTGAATAAGCTTTAAAAAAATGATGTTTTTCAAATTGGAAATACATATGAAATCAAATTTTGTCTGAATGCCACGAAATTTTAAAACTATACTGGGTATCCGAAAAGTATGACTACAATTTCACATTTTAATTACAAATAAACAAGAAAATATATTCTCTTTTGGTTTTTTATGCTCCGTAAAGGAAACACCAAAGTTTTTTCCCCAATGTTTTACTATGCGATTTCAATGTGCTCTCTAATAGTTCTACGCAACACATCGACTCTAAACGAGATTCCTAGCCACGTTCTATGAAGCATGGCTGGATCAACTTTCTGAATGACCACTGTAAATCGACTTTTCATTTCATTAGTGTCACGAGTTGGAGATTGGTAAAAATGTTTTTCATGTATCCCTACAAGAAGTCCAAAGGTGATAAGTCTAGAGATCTAGGTGGCCACGGTATTGGACTTTCACTTTTCATCCACTGCTCGGAGAACTTTTTCTCATTTCCAAATTCCATTGTGGTTGCACCCCATTCACGCTGTACGTGTATTGCAGATTTAAATTCGATGAATCATGCTACAACTTGCACATATTTTTGTGGTGAAGCCATTTTGAAACGAGGACATTTTGCCCCCTAATTTGCATTTCATTAAATAGAAAATTTAATTTTCTTTATGGAACGTAAAACATCGGTAGTAAAAATCTTTATTTGTTTATTTTCAACTCATTTTTGAAAGTGTAGCCATACTCTTAGGGCATCCTGCTTTTTCGTCAAATAATCAAAAACTTAAGATAAGGATTTTTTAAACAAAATATTTAAAGAAGAAATTTACATAATTAGAGCAGAACTGAAATGTTTTTTGTTTAAAATAAATATTGTCCTGTCGAATTCAACTGTTTCATCCGGTAGTAATGATGTCAAAAATCCTTATTTAAAAATGGCTAACATTTTACGAAAATGTTATTTTTAGGTAAAAATCACGTGAAACAGTTTAAATATACATGAAAAAAGACACAAAAACTTTTAATAAATCAAACAGTTATGAATATTGTCAGGTGTTGATTACTCTACCTGATTATTATCTTTTTTTAAATGTATTTTAGAAACTTAAAATTGCTAAGGGCAGCAGTGGAGTTTTTATGTTCTAATTTTGGTGACAACAAAAAATTTTGAGTTGTTATTGATGAGTTCTAATTTTGAGTTGTTACTGGTGAGTTTTAGAGAATAAATAACAACTAAATATGTAGAGAATTAATAATTATTAGAGATTTTTTACGCCATTTCGTGCTTTTTGATTGTTATTTTTGGGATGTTAACACACTGAGGCTATAATAATATTATTTTTGGAATTACACTGACTTGAAATCACGATTCTTTTGATTTCAAATTCCATAACGGAATAAATGTCTTTTCGAAATGCTTTTACATATGAAATGGTCACATATTAAATTTCATGAAAAAAGAAGTGAAGTGAAACATTTGATCTTTTTAAAACTCATTACACTTCAGTTCGATGGAATTCCAATCGTTTGGCAAGAATGTTTTTACCAGTTTTCAACGACTTGAATCATCAAACGATTTTGATCTACATTAGACTGCAAATATGGAGTACAACTCAACCTTAATTCATTGTTTTTGAAGAGGAACGGAATGTAAACCGAAACGGAAAGATAATCGCACTTACGGAAATACATTTAGGAAGTTGATTGATCAAAGAATGAAAATCAGCGATGCGTATAGGAAATGATGTTTACCGGAATGCTGAATCAAGGTTTTCACTTTAGATGAAAGACAATAAAGTTCAATTAGGGAATGTAAACATTTTCAGAACAACGTTTTTGTGTCATCCCAGTAATAACAGGATTACAAAAACTGATTCTATAGCATTCCGTGTTAAAACTTGTTTAAGATGCCATAAACTTTCAAAACATGGCTACCTGCTGAAATAGAATTAAGATATCCGTAAAAGGGAAATATGTAAGGAATTTGCGTTTACTGTTTCAACATCAGTTTTATTCCTATGCATTATATTGATAAACTTGAATATTTCAAATGTATTTACTTTTTGCAAGCTCTTGTTAATAATGAAAATTAAAGAAATACCACTACGACCTCTTTATCATGCCTATTGCTTTTGTGGCGCTGGAAAAAGCCATAAAAGACTCTGAATTAAGGTATCCGACTACTTGTGACAACTTTTTTTTAAAAAAAATGGAAATATGGGGATTTTTTTGTTGTTTTTAGATGTGTTTAGTACATTTTAAGAAAATTTGCTCAAATTAGAAAAGAAAAAGAATTTATTATCACTAAAATGGGTAAATTTTTTTAAAAAATAACATAAACGCGGCCCATTTTGTACCAAAAGTTTATGAACAAATTTTCAATTCTGATGTGTTGCTATGTTATTCATTTTTGAAATGACCTTCAAGATAAGAGATATTTTAATTTTTACAAAAACTAGAGCACTTTATCTTAGTTATTATATGAAATTGCTTAAACAAGCAGTGATTATATTCACATAAGGGACTGTAAATTTTGTAATAAAACAGTGATTGATAAATCTGAAGGTTAAAACACTTCTACTATTATACAGAACATACACAAAAATTTTCAGTTAATTATTTTCGAAGCATTTTTAGCAATCGCTGGCCCCTTTTGAGCATTTAAAAAAAACACATATTTCGAGTAAAACGCGTTTTAAAGAATGACATCTTGCTTAAAGTAATGGCATCTGCTTTTACTAAAACACGTGTAGTTTTTGTTCTAGTAAACGGAAAATAATAAACTTGGTATTTTCATGAAGCTAATAAGATGGTCTATAAAATAAAATCATAAAAAAATTTGACAATTTTTGGCAAAATTCTCAATTTTAGGGTAGTCGGATACCTTAAATACAAATGGCACTATTTTGCAAAGAACAATCCAACTGCTGGCTTTTGCTGACGATTTAGATATCATTTGGTGCAATAAACAAGCAGTTGGTTGAGGCATTTGTCTCGCTTGACAAAGCAGCAGGGAAGTAAGGTCTGACCATTGTGACGTTTGGGAAAATTAATGGTAGCGGGAGAGTTAAGAAATTAAATAATTGATTTATTTACGTCACACACAGCTATTAATAACAGTATTTACATTTAAATAGAAGTAATTTCTACAATGGATTTTTTCAATACCACAGAATAGGATATTTGTGAGGTAAACACTACATATCTTCTTGGTGTTTCAAATGGACTGTCTTTTTCACTCACTTGAGGTGAGGTGATCGACTGAAGCCTCGAATTTCAGTGGGGGCATCTTACACATTCGAGGCATTTTAGATTGAAAAATTCCCGTTTTTAAACTATTAAACCTACAAACCAGAAATATGGCAGGAATCTTTCTTTTGTTGGGTAGAAATCCGCTAAAATTGGGTTTTTGCAGAAATCGACTCCGAGGGGTTTGGGGTTTTTCAGGAGCGTAAAAGATATATACAGTAAAATCCGGCGTATAATCCTTAATCCGGCTTTTAATCCCAAAATTAAGAGCGAAATTTACGGGTGGGCGTTATACCCCGAGTAAAAAAAATGATAGCGTTAAAAATAAATTGATAAGGATAACAAAAAATTTAGACTTCTATATACACTAGCTAAAAAAGAGTCTGCGTTCACCCATAACAAATAATACAGCATAGGTAAAAAAAATTTAATAGAAATATAATTTTTTTTCTAACAAAGTTTCATCAATTTGTTTACTACTATTTAAATACTGAGCATGCAAAAAAGAATTCGTTAAGTTTGAATTAAAATTACGTAAAATAATGGAAGTTTTGTAGCAAAGCACACGAATAGTAGGCAGAAAAAGTCTACATTCACTATTTGAATATTCTTGATTCCTGGAATTTTTATCAACAGGCGTTATAGGTTAACAGAGTTTTTGCATTCAGGTATGAAGTAAAATAGCTTAAGAATTTTGTAACACAATAATTTTTATGTTTTTTTGTGAGATACGCGAAGCAATTCAAGGACATGGAAAATAAGAGGAAGGAAATTCGTATCAGTGAGCTTAAAATCATTGTGAAAATGTGGAAAGATGGAAAAAGTCGTCGGGATGTAACCAAATCCGTTGGATGGCAGTATTCATCTATCCAGCGTGTTATTTATAACTTTAAATCTACTGTAGCTTACACATCAAACCTATCTAAACTCACAATCAGAGAAAAATGAAGTATGATATCCGTAGTGAAGAAAAAATCCACGTTTGGCTACAACTCAAATAGCAACAGAGATTCTCAAGAAGTTTAAGGAAAACATTTGTGCGGATACTGCAAGAAAAATCTTGAAAAAGGCTGGATACCTTAATCGAGTGGCTCACAAAAAGTCTTATATTTCAAAGACTAACGGATAGCTTTTGCAAAAGAGCATATACATAAGCCTCCAAAGTTCTGGAGAACTGCGATATTCTCCGAGAGAGCAAATTTTGTATCTTTGGCATAAAAGATCGTAAATTGGTATGCAGAAAACCTTGTGCTTCATAAAGAGCATTTAGTACCAACGGTAAAGTACGGCGCGGTGGAGTTATAGTGTAGGAGTGAATGGCGAGTAAGGGTGTTGGCAAGGCGGAGTATATCGAATTAATTACGAACAAATATGATTACCTTGATTTCCCAAAAAAATTAAAGGAAAGTGCCACCAAATTCAGCCTAAGATCGTCGTTTCGTTTCCAACACGACAACGATCCTAAGCATACCACTGAGATTGTGAAGCTTTGGCTCTTGTACAATGTACCAAATCAATTTCACATGCCTCCGCAATCACCTGATCTGAAAACTACAGAACACCTATGGGATTTGTTGGAGCCTAGGATTCGTCAACACAATATATCTATCAAGGATATGCTGAAGAGATGTCAAATAGATCATGGCAAAAGCATTGAAGAAAACATAAGATTTGTTAATTCAATGTTGAAACGACTTCAGGAGGTTTTCAAAAGACGGGGTTATCCCAACCAGCTATTAAATAGCTCATTATCCTTTTTAAATAATTTTATAGTTACTACTAAAACAGTGAAAGCAGAATTTTTCTACTTAATTTTTGTTCGTACCGCTACTAACTCGTCTTTATTGTAAAAGTTATGAAAGCAAACTGAGTTTACTTTAGTTATTCTCAATACTTGAAATGAACTAAATAAAATATAATTTTAAAGAAACTTCAAATTCCAGTTAAAATTTTATTTTCGTTGTTTATGCAAGCAATAGTATGTGAACGCAGGCTTTTTCTAGCAAGTGTGTATCAAAATGTTGTTTATTTAAAAGAAATGACATTCCTTATGAACTTAAAGGATTGTAGTTCTACAAGTAAACTATTTTTTCAAAAGCTTGGGCTAATACCTCTAATAAACGACTTCAAAACATAAAATCATTGTACTTGTACATTTCAAATTTCTTCGTAAAAAAAGGGTGCGCGTTATGCGGCGAATATATCTAAAAATTAAAAAATGCAGATTGAAAGTATAGGTGTAAGTATTATACGCCGGATTTTACAACATATTCATTTTAGAAATTCACGTTTTGTTCTTTATAAATCAAGAGGCGAGGGCTGTAAGAATTTTTTTTTTCTGTATAGTTAAGGTGGTCAATTTTTTTACAATGAAAAAAAAAATTAAAGAAAAAATTAGAAATTAAATTTTCAAAACATTTTATTAATTCAAACAAAATTACACACATATATATAGTCAAAATTTCTCTACAAGAGAGGTGTGAAGACGTTCTGAGAATTATTCTGCGAATATTGCTGCTGAATCCTGTATTTCAAGGATTAGATTCTCGACAATAAATTCTCATCGCGCTTAAAAAACTGTCTTGTTCTTTGCAACTGATTTGCATAGAATCCTCGAACCCCGATCAACGTAACAATATTTATTATTCACGCCCCTGCAACTCAGCCTCCTTTGGGGTAGATTTCTGCAAAACCCATATTTAGCGAATCTCTACTCAACAAAAGAAATATGCTTACCCAATTTCAAATGTTTTAATAGATCAACAACGAGATTTTTTTTATCTATATGCCTCCGTAACGCCCATTGGGCATCGATTTTGGAAAACCTCGTTCTTAGCAGATTTCTTCTCAACAAAAGAAGCATGCTTATCAAATTTCAAGTCTGAACGTTGTTTTTCTCCTGTTTATGTATAGAAAAATATAATTCACTAGCAATATTTTTACAAATAGGAAAAGAAAACGCCTTTCTTTCGATAATCGCATTCTGAATTCATTAATGTGTGTGTATATAAAAAATGTATACATATTTGGCACATGTTGTATGTTTTCTTAAACCAAACAATTTTGTTTCTTGCACACAGCATGCCTATATATATATTTCGTGTTAAATACTTAATTGCTTAAAATTAAAAATTAAATATATATTACAGTGATAAACAATGCATTCATTAAACGCTTCTAAAATTTGAAGAGGTGATATTATAAATAGGCATATGAGTAATAATATATGAGATTTTAGGTCTTATATATTGGAACATTCTTTTATTTGAAAGATTATTCCAAATTCAGCCTCTTTTCTGTAATTTTAGATGACGGAAACCTTAACTAAGAGCAGGATCAAGCCATTCACACTATCAAAAAAAAAAAAAAAAATGCTGAATAATGATGTTGACATAAGATTAGTACATGAACCGCGAAGTTCAATGCATTTCAGAGGCAAGACATCTGTTGAATAAAAATATAAATAAATAAAAATTCTTAAGAACGTATACTTTAAAATATAATTCCGTGTGAATGTTCTCACATGCATTTATTTTCTGAATCATACAAAATGATCGAATAACTTATTAATATTCTTCTGATGCTTTGCGCATAGAAGAAAATCTGATTTGACAAACCACATTTGTGAACTTGGGCGTGCTTTTACCAAACATTCCTTTTTATTTATTTATTTTTTTTGGTAGAGAAAGCTCTTAGATATTAGCGATAAGAGTTTACAAAGAGGAATAAATTATAGGAGGATGATATTAAATATATCGGAAGCAATTCGTAAATATTCGACATGAATTAGAATAGTGTCGGAAGAAAATGGATGACTGAAACTAATACCGTGTCCAATCATTTATTTCTTTTCAAAACCAACTCAAGTGAATCGAAGTGAGTTTAATCAAAATAAAAGTAAGATTGTTACGAGAGAATGGAATAAAGAACAAAATGAGTGTATAAACAATGTGAAAATGCGCATAATCATAGTAGGAATCAAAAGAAGGAATTTTTTTTATTGCAACACTGAAATAATCAGCTTTGAATTTAAAATAGACTATCAGATTATTTTTATTTTATATACACTTTTAAATTATCTTAAACATATTAAATTAATACTAATTGCTTATAATTTAATAACATTTGAACAGCATTAAGATTTAATTATAATATTTATAATTAATTTTTATTAATACTGGTAAATAGGAAGTTGTTCTAACTTTTATTTGCTTTTTATGGGAAAATGAATAATTATTCAATAAAAATATTGAATTATTATTATTACACACAATTAAAAAAAATAATGAATTATGTTACATTCAACACCCGTGCAACACTAGGTATTTCAGATAATTATCCACGCTACCATTACTTCTGTAAATTACAAATTAAAAAAATTAAAACCAACAAGAAAGGAATTGAAAAATAAATACATATAAGATAACTTACAAATCTTTTTTATAATTCCATATTATAGAAACTAATAAGATTACACAAAAATAAAGAATAAAGTAAGTTTCGAATAAAGTTTAGAATAAAATTATTGTTTAGGCGGAAAAAATTATTATCTTTTCTTTTTCACACATCGTATCGTCTGCTTTAATTTAATAATTTATATATTCTAATTTGTCTATTTTTTATTTAATCGTCTGCTGTTATAAATTATGGTGCTAAAATTGGCATATTTTGTAATTATTCTAAATATAATAATTTTGTTAAAGATTTTAAAAAAAGCTTATGTGTGTTACTGAAACAGATTTAATTATGCTATTCGATTTCAAACAAAATCATTTATAGTTGCACCATTTCTTTTTTTTTTTTTTTTTTTAAAGAAAAACTAATATTTTACGACTTTTAATTCTTTTTTTTTTATTAGAATGATAGTATAACTTTAATTGAACTTCTCTCTACTGGAACAAGTCAGGGTAAAATGGTTTATTTTTTGGCGTCTATTCCGGAAAACGAAATTTATCTTCATTGATCTCAATGAACGAGTACTTGATTGAATCATTCGTCATGACGAGGTGAAGATTACATCTTATGAAACGTACAATAAGGAAATATCACATGTTTCCGCATAGTTTGATTTAAAATTGACACAACTCAAACATCACGTCACGGTTATTTTTGTTCACTTGCTTTTGATAGTTGTTACGTGAAATAGTTTTAATAAAAACAAAAAAGGTATCTGTGTGTGTGTGTTTGGTAAGATTAACATTTAATTTTAAACAGAAATTAGTTTGAGTTATGAATTAAGAGAGAATAAACTTGGTTTTCTTTCACAGGAACTTTTTGTTATAATCATAATTATTTTTATAATTATTTCTTTTATCTGTTGATTATCACGAACAGTGTAAGTAATTGTTGAATTGGAAGCATCGACAGTCAGTGAATAAATATCATTAAGTAAAACAAAATAAGGAATTAACAAGTAAAATAAAAAATTCTTTGTAATTCATGTAAATTTAAACCAATAAATAATCCTTTCGGATATTTTGAAACATTTTCTTTTTATTTGTAAAGAAATTCGATTTGCAATATATAATAAAAGACAACATCTGTGTAATAAATATATAATGAATAACATATAATAAATAGCCAAAATGCTAAATTTTTATCGCACGATACGTTTTGCACATTTTTATTAAAACAGCATTTTCGAAACAGAAGTAAATTATTAGTTTTCAAGAAATGTACAGGATGTCCCAAAATTAGCACCCAAACTCTGTACAGACAGATTCCTCTTTGGGAGTATATAAAAAGTGCCCAAAGAACTGTACCTATACGATCCATAATTGAGGAGAAACATACAAAAAACAAAGTATGACGTCACAACCGTATTGGACATATCAGCAGCAGATGCTCAAAGGGTCCACCTTGCATATTGAGGTCGGCTTGAGCTCTGAAGTACAAGTAGCATGCAGACGAGCAACTGAGTCAGTTTGTGTTGTCACTAGCGATGGACATCAATTCTTTGAGATGGCCTCGTAGGGAAAAATCCAACGGCATGAGATCTGGTGATCGTGGTGGCCATAGGACTGGACCCTGATGCCTGATCCAGTGGTCGAGGCATGCCGTATCCAACTAATCACACCCAGGAGCACAGAAATGCGTCGGAACTCCATCTTTCCTCCTCATTTATTTATTATCATTTGCAGTATTTTCTCGTTAACTACAGATCGTGCAAGTACCGTTCTTCGGGCATTTTTTATGTATTGCCAACGAGGAATCTGGCTGTGCTGAGTTTGGGTGCTATTTTTGGGACACTGTACACAGAAAGAGGATTTACAAGTGTATAACAAAATTTTTTAATTATGGTTAAAACATTTGATGCATGCAAAGTAGGTTATATATGTATGGAACAAATTCTTCAAAGATTAAAATGTTGTTTTTAAAAGATTTAAAAAAAATTCAAATCATAACGTTATTTTCTTAATAGGCTCAAATGAATAAAATATCTAAAAATTTAATTATGTTATTAAAGAGGAAAATATTTGTGAACATTTATACCTCTGTATCATAATGGAAACCATCTAATAGTTATTAACCATTGTAACGGGTCTATTCGCGTACCTTTCACTAATCCTCTTGGGGAAATTCCAATGAATTAAATATTGTTCAATTGAAAACTTTCTCCCGAAGAAGAAGATGCGATCTATGCAAATCATGTTGTATATTTAAGCATTAACTTTTAGGTTCGATAAGAGAGAGAGTAGAGTGAGAGAGATGTTAGGAGTTAGACGATAGAAGTTTGAGATTAACGTGAAGTAATTAAAAGCTAAAAGAGAGAAACTCGTCGATTGATTAATTAATTAATGTATAAATGTGATAACTGACTGTTAGTCAATAAGGTATTAGAATTAGATTCAAATCGACTCGAAGACGATTATTTGATATAGGAAGATACGATTATTTTTAACGTATATATATATAAGTGACTTTATTTATAATTAAATATTAAATATCTCATCTTCCCGCTTTGACTCCATTTCTTTACATTCGTGCATTTCCTTCTCTTGGTTTTGTTAGATTTTTAAAAAGATAAATAAACTATATTTGTTTTTTAATTATGGCTGGTGTTCATTCTGACTCCCAATCATTCTCTCTCTCTAGAATGAATCTCTTACACCAATCAATAGCTATTTAGACCATCTAATAGTTTCATATTTTAAAATAAACAGCTTTTTCTGACTGCTTAAAATAGCATTTAGCATTTTTAGCATAGCAAATAGCATCATTTTTCCCCTGTATTTTTCTTCTGAAGCATATCAGCCTATCGAACACCAATGAGAAATTATTGAATTCTTTTTTGAAATCAAAAACACCAAAATATTTCTGATTTTTTTAAATACATTTAATTTTGAAAAATGCGTCATAGCAAACATGTACATCAACTTGTGGCAGCGGTATGTTATGTACTTACGGATCGGAAGGTACTGAGATCGAATCTCCTTCTTTGGTGACCTTGACGCTGAACAAAGATATACGCAACCTTCGCGCAGCTGTCGTGGCGCCATCTACCCTCTGAAAAAGCAAGCAAAGCCGTTAGACACGCATGACGAGACAAACAAGCCGTCAGACCCAAATGACGCAACAGCAACAACTCATTCGCTCGTCATAACAGCTATATCGTTCGTCCTCCTACCGACTCACTGGTAGGGGAGTGTGTGGCGGTAGTGTATATTCGAGCCAGTAACAGCCTTCGGACTGAAGTGATCATTTTGGTCCAGCGGTAAGTTATGTGCTTACAGAGCAGAAAATGCCGAGTTCTATCCTTCAAGCTAATTACTTAAAATAACCATCACTTTCTTTGTGTGTGGGCTTAGATTAAGATCTGAAATCACAATTTATTATCATTAGTTGCAAGGTTGAAAAATATGTTTATAAAAAAAAAGTGTTTTTCAGAGAGTTTTTCCTTCTCAGTTAAACTAGGGGAAACTAACAACTTAAGGCAACAAAATTTTTTTTTGTCATAAAAGAGGTTGTAACATGCTGACCTGAATTGATACAACACGAAAGAAAGCGTGAAAAATTCTCACACAATTAATGCCAAGCATTACACGAAAGTTTTGAATGCATTATTTGTATTTAGTCAAGCAAATAGACACACGGGTCGACATAATAGCAAGGGTGAATGCGAGCTAATTTTTTATTGGAAAAAACAATTAATATAATCTATTAATAATAACTATTTTATATAAAATGTAATAAAATTAAGCTTTCATATATCTCTCTGTATAAAAAAAGCTTTTTGGCGACGATGAATTTAATATCATTTAAGGCATCCGACTGGTTGCGACAACTTTTTTTAAAAAAAAATGGAGATATGGGGATTTTTTTGATTTTTTTAGATTTGTTTAGTACATTTTAAGAAAAATATGCTAAAACTAAGAAAAGAAAAAGAAATTATTATTACTAAAATGCGAAAAAATTGCTAAAAAATTACAAAAAATTAAAATAAATGGGACCCATTTGTACAAAAAGTCTACGAACAAATTTTAAATTTTTCGATTTTGATGTGTTGCATTTTTGAAATGACCTTCAGGATAAAAAATATTTCAATTTTTACAAAAACTAGAGCACTTTACCTTAGTTTCAGTTGATTATTTTCAAAACTTTTTTATCAATCGCTTGCCCCGTTTGAGTATTTTCAAGAAAACACACTATATCTTGCTTAAAGTAAGGGCATCTGCTTTTACTAAAATACTCGTAGTTTCTGTTCTAGTGAACGGAAAATGATAAATTTGGTACTTTTATAAAGCTAATAAGATGGCCTATAAAATAAAACCATACAAAAATTTGTCAATTTTTGGCAGAATTCACAATATTAGGGTAGTCGGATGCTTTAACTGAATTTAATTTGAATTTAACTGAAGAGGAGCGACAAGAACGGTTTACCTAGGGGGTTTCCTCTACCTTCCAGCGCTCTCTCGAAAAATCCTCCTACGTCATAGATCGTGATGTTACAGATTTCTCTAATTTCCAGAATCATCCATATGGTTGCCAAATTTGGTCGACAAAAATGATACCAACTTGGCTGTATCGCCGATATTTCGCCAAGTTTACATTAAAACGCCATTATAACGTAAGGGATTTGAAATTTATTGTTTCCCTACGTACAATAAATTGAAAAAAGAATAGAACTACGAAAGTGTTAAAATCAGTGAAACGAAACATTTTTTGATTGGATAATGTGCGAGTGAAGCATTTGTAAATCCAAACCTGAGTTTAAATGTTTTTTTTTTAATAATTTGATTGCAGCTACGTTTACTACGTTAAATAATTTATGAATCAGAACGCGCACGCGCGACTCTAATCTAATCTATTTTTCTTTTCTGAATGCGGTTATGCTTTATAATATGGAAAAAAAAAAAAATCAAGAGAGACGATTAAAAAATTGGAGAACTAAAAAGTTTTATAGATAACAATAGAATGAACCTAAAAACTTTTTACTTTTAAATTTACAGTCGTAAAGTTTTCTGCATATCTGGCATTCAACACTGCAAAACGTTATAAAGTTTCGAAATTAATTAGATGTTTGAAATAAGTAAGAACTATGTGACGGATCTATACGGTTTCCACAACCTCCCCAATATTTCTTTAAAGTTTTATTTATTTCAACCAATCTCCACCGGGAGCCAAAGCGTGATTTATCCAAATGAGATATATTATATAAGTTGGGGTTTAGCGAGTTAACAAAAAAAGTAAAGTGAAGAGTTAGGAGAGTGAAATCAAATGAACTAAAGCATCGGTAGATCAACACGCAGTGGTTGACAGTATTAGTTAGCAGTTACGTGACGAGCTACGCCGAAGAGCAGTAGATTGAAATTGGAAAAGATTCCGTATTACCGAGTGGGGATCCTTATCTATTATCCTATCCAGCCTGTAAGGAATTCATCATCACGACGGAACAGCCGACGTTAAAAGGATAAGGTTAGTGATTTAGAATATTGTGAATACGTGTACGTGTTTTAGCTGTAATTGTACTTGTTTGATATTTCGTGGATTCAGTCGCGATTCCGTAGTTCCGCTAGTAGTAACTCCTTCTCATACTCCACTGTGTTTTATTTCTCTTAAATTTGAATCGTGTGATTATAGCCTTCTGTGATTAATAAGCATCAATAAATATAGTGATTTGCAACTATGTCTCTTGATTTCTCTAATCCGCCTACACGTCCAGAAACATTTAACGGTAGACGGGGAGATGATAATCTGAGGGGAGGGTATAACTCACGACAACTATACGAAATAAAAATATCCTACCAAGTATCAAGAGTCAGAACACACAGGAATTACTTATAAGTAACAGTAATTAATTCAAAAATATGAGAATTATGAGGTTTGAGCCCCCAAACCCCACCCTTCGGTGCCCCACTGACATCAGGGGAATCGGTGTAATATGTAACACAATAAAACTTTAAAAATATGGGAAAATAAAATAAAATTTTTAATTTGGAATTCTTATGAAAATATTTTCACTCATTTTCAGATCTTTCCATTTTTTTTTTTTTTTTTTTTTTTTTTTTTTGTAAACTCTGACACGCTGAATTATTTCTCACAATACATTACTAAAGTCACTTTAATTGCAACATAAAATATTTTTTTCTATCAAATGGGGCTGCGAATGGGTAATTAACATTGCAGACAAAGAACATTTCCCGGGAGCATCACTTTTTAGTGGGACACCATATAGTTGGATACCAATTGCCACAAAACAATTTTGATGCCTATTTTTCTCTCCACCTTAGCTCTGACAATGCGATATTGTACCAGGAATTTAATTTTGCAGAGAGCATCCAAGCCAAACAGGCCCTCTAGGGATCTTTTACATGCCGCATAATCAGACATGGCCGCTGTCCATTTTCTGCATCATGAAAACCCACCGACTTGGGTCGGGGTCGAACCCGCAACCTAGGGCGTACAAAGCCAGCGTTTAACCAAATACGCCACACAGCCGGATGGATACATAAAATATTACTTATAGATTATAAAATATTAAAAGCAATTCTCATTTCCTTTTTTAAAAATATTTTATCATGTAACCAAAGGCATAAATGCCACTGTATCAGCCGTATTAGTGATACGGGGCCCCCAACATGAGTAATATTCTGATATTTTCAAATAAGCTTTATAAGTGAAATTCTTTTTATGTATTTTCCAAAAAAAGCCCCCCCCCCCAAATAGAATTTTTTTTCAAGGTCCACTTAGTTCTAGCTATGCCAATAATTGTAACTGCAATTGCTAATTTCCAAAATAATATTTTTTATTTTATTCGACTATACTTTAAACAAAAAGTACTGAAACTTTTGCGCTTTACATTTTCTTTAAAAACTGAGGCAAAGCAGGTTTGAGACCATAGGACCGTGAATTCAAAATGAGATTTTTTTTAGAAATTCTAATAGCCTAAAAACCCTTAAATGGCGTAGAGAGTGTGTCTGAAGAGAAAATACTAGCTCATATCTCATCTTCATCACTTGTCACAACATTGTACGGTTCATTGCGCATGGTATAGTTCCGGTGAGACGCTAATTAAAAAAAAAGGAGGGACGGAGAGGGGGGGGGGGAGTTTCACCTCAATGTGAACTTGGAGTTGAAAAATGAGTATTGTATAGTGTTCTTGTGTATTATAATTCTTAATATGTATAATGATTTGAATAGTATTTTGTTGTCTTATATAATAATTGAGTGAGTGAATATTAACGTCGCACTGTTCAGCTATACACGAGGGGTTTTGGCAACGGACCTCGTAATTTTGAACCGTGGTCAAGTGACGAGGACGACACCTGAGCTGGCACCCTCCCTCTCCTAACTACCATACCACACCAACGGGAGGACGTTTGAGCTCTCGACAGATTTAATGTACATCGCTCCCCTATACGGCTATATAATAATTGAAGAGAAACAGATACAATACATACATTACTAATTTATTAACATAAACATAACGTGTTTTTTGCTCTAGATTTTTTTCCAATAACAAAAAGAAACACATTAGCAATGTTGACAACTTAACTTAATTATTAAATCGCGTGACAGAGCATTTTCAAGAATTTTACTGCAGACCCACTTTAGAATCCTGGACATTCATCATAATTTTTTTTAACAAAAATTTCCAGCAAAATATAATACATGTATTTTTTTTTCTATCACAAAACGACTTAAAAGTAAATTATTTGGCAAACAAATCAGAAAATTTTTGCTGTTGCCAAACAACTACCTTACTATGTCATTTTTTTCTAAAAAAATTTCTTAGAATTTTTTCAATGCTTTCTATCTATTGATTTTCACGTATAATTAAAAACATATTATTGCTTTCAATTTATTAAAATCAAATACTTCCTAATTCAGAGTAATCTCATTAAACATCAAATAAGGTCATATTCACACACAGAAGAAATTTTAGTGTATAATACGTTTAAAATTTATTATTATTATTGCCATGCACATACTTATTTTAAAACGCCTTTAAAAATTTTCAATTATAGAGGTACTAATGTCCATCCAACGAAAAAAAAATATTTGTGTATTTTAATCAACTTTAAGCTATCTTATTCTAAGATATGAAGCAGCTACGGTAACCGGTCTCTAGCTCATAGCTGACGTTGTTAAAATGGAGACAAAGGTTCGAGCCGATGCAAAAAAAAACAAAAAAAAAACTGTCAAGTTGAGGGGTTTTATTGCACTAACTAGAGAAGCTCAGTCTTTCGTTGATGGGGTGTGGGAGATTGGAAAGTTAGTGTCCTTATGACTTTATCCTCATTTGAGGTCCACTGCATATTCTCTAGGGGCATCTGAGCACTGGCGTAGCTAGTTCTGAATGGACCCTGTATCAAAATTCCTTCAGGCCCTTTTTTTAGATATGAGACCCTGTTAATGGAACTGCAGTTACATTTGTCGGGGCCCTTGTAGGTTGGGACCCGTATCTTTGATACGGCTGATACAGTGTTAGCTACGCCCCTGCATCTGAGTGAGTGAGTGTATTTTCGCGCCACACGCTGAAGAAACACTAGAGCTAGTGGAGATGGACCTCTTAATTTTGAACTACGGTCACGTGACGAGGACAACACGCCTCACTTGACAAACCCACTTCCCCACCACTCCAACAGGAGGACGTTTAAGCTTCGACAGATTTAAAGTGCATCAGCCCCTCTACACCATAGGTTCTCAACCTTTTTTAACTGGTGCCCCCTTTTCTTGTAAATGTTTCGATACCACCCCCCTTTTCTAGTGAATATTTCAGTACCGCCCCTTCCCACTCAAGAGAAATAAGAGTGTACATAATACATGGTGCAAAAAAGAGTTAAATTTTAACAAATATTCTATTACTAATAGAATATATTTTATAATTTAATTTTTTTCCGAAGCCACAATATTTTTACTTGCGAATCTGAAATAGCTATTGCCACAAATATATTTAAATGTGTAATATAATATATTTTAGTCATAAATAGGATAGTGTTGGAATTGAAACGCTACTGAATTTCTTCTTCATTTAAAAGAGTGGAATAAAAGTTTTAGCTTACCTGTTCTTAAGACAGTTAGCGGTTTTGTGATGATACGATGTAATTCATAAAAAAATATTGCTTTCAAAATAAATATAAATTGACAGATTCAGCCTTTAAAGAATCACACTTAAATTCTTGGTTAACATATTTAATTATGTTTCTTGGATAATATACGTCATGAACTGCAGTGGACGAAACATTTTTCCTACTGCTCACAGACAAAGACAACATGTGCACAACAGGAAATAAAATGCACTATATCATTCAATTTAATGTTGTTCTGAATGTAATGTAATCTTTAAGTTTTTCATCCACTTCCAAGCTACCGAAATATGTGAATTTTCGTACATGTGATATAGAAATGATTTAAATACATACAATCAACATAAGGGTGTAATGCCGGTCGATTCCTGCTTCCCTCTGAACCCCCTTGTCTACCCGCAGACTCGGCTAGGTGTGTGGGAGAAACTGAATAATCAACAGAGATGATTCACACTAATTATTTTATTGTTACCAAAATATCAAGCAGACACAATAACAATCTAATTAAGATAACAGATCAGATAGTAGAGCGCGGAGGTGAGACCTAATAGCCTGGGATAATAATACGGACTCTCAAGTGATTCCACGATAGCTTAAACACGCTCAATATAAACTAAAAAAGTCGCACACTAATAAGCTAACTTCTATTTAAATAAGGATCACGATACCTGTACTTTTATAAAGTTGAGTCCTACACTTGAACCTTGAAGGCGATCCTTATCTGGATTCAATCACCGTCGCTTGATCCACTCTCAGTAAACTTCAATTGATAAACTCCAAATGCACTTAATAATTCCACGATCCTTCACTCTTCAACTAACCAACTAACTCGCCAGCTTCTTGCCAATTCTTCAAACCCGGAATACAGAATTTATACAATATACTTAATTTGCATAATCACGCTTCCTTTCTCGGTGAAAGTTGGTTGAAATAAATATTTTTCTAAAAGAGTCCTGAAGGGATTAGTAGAGCCGCGTATAGATCCGTCACAAGGTAAACAGTATTAAAGTTTACTTTTGTTAGTACATAATCAGCTCTTGTTTTTTTAAGTCTTTTTTAGACTATATTCGATTAATCTGCCCAAGCCCCTCCATGCCATCTCAATGACCCCTAATTTTCTCTGGGTCTTTTACTGCCCCCTGAAAGCCTCAAACGCCCAAAAGGGGGCGTTATCACCCCCGTTGAGAACCTATTCTCTACACGGTGGGTCTTCAGTGACACTAGGTTAGAACTCATGACACACCCCAGGCCCGATTTCCTGACCCTAAGTACTGGACTACCGCAGCCACCATGTTGCTTCTGAGTGTACTGTTAATAAACAATCTATCCAAGATAAGTAAGTTTTTTTTATCTTTGTATGTATCACACATTAATATGCACATGATCAGCCGCATATAGGATAATATTTGGATTTGATTTAACTTTAATTCACGTCCCTCTCTGAAACAACTCGAGAGATATTGTCCTAGTAATTTTGAATCAAGGTCAAGTGATGACAGCAACACCATGCATATCTCTCCTAACTTCCACGGCAAGGCTTTGAAACTCGACAGATTTAACGTGACCCAGTCCTCTATTCGTTGGGTCTTCAGTGGCACTAAGTTTCTAGTAAGAGTTGTATTATCGTCGCACTTTTTAGCTGCACGAGGGCTGTTGGAATCGGACCTTGTAATTTTTTGAACTACGGTGATGTGACGATGACGATATCTCAGCTGGCTAACTCCCTTCCACACCACTTCAACAGGAGGATTTTGAACCTTGACAAATTTAACGTGCATCGGCTCCCTCTATACGGTAGATCTTCAGCGACACTAAGCTCGAACTCACGACACGCTTGCCCGAGTCCATGACCTTGACCACTAGGCTACCGCGGCCACTACTAAGTTTGGAACTCGCGACTCGAAAACGCTGGTCACGAGTTTGCGACTGTGACCATTCGATTACCGCGGTAACCAATTAAATAAAATCAATTTGTGGATATGAATAAAAATGCTTTAATAGGAGCTAAATGATTTATTTTGATAAAAAAACCTTTAGGAACCTTTGATTTTCATCATTTTCTTTCAACACACTATCCGTCATTCTGAAGAATTTTCAAATACAATAAAATACGTTTAACGCGAAAACGCTTATGATCAGATATCGGTTAACACGAAATAACACAACGGTCCCAACAAACTACTATGCATTTTCATGCATTTTTCCTAACACGAAACAAAAATCGCTTAACACGAAAAGATTTTTGGGGGGGGGATGAAAAACATACAGAAAACACAGCCGGATCGGAATTTTCTTATGACTAATGGAACCCCTGGGTATGCCTCGTGGAACCCTAGGGTTCCGTGGAACACAGTTTAAAGACCAATGCAGTAGATGATGACAGACAAAGATGAAAAAAACATTTTAGAGTTTCTTCAAAACTCAAAAAAAAAAAATGTATAGTTTTTGAAGATTCCGACGAGAGAGATGAAAATGAAATGAATATGCAGCTCCTGTTCCCCCACCATCCAAAATGAGGAACATTATGAAAAGTATGCGCAGTTATTCAGACGCACATTCCAATGAGGAAATACATAACAAAATGGATGACAGCGAACAATTTGTTGAAAATTTGATGCTAAAAAAGAAAATGTAAAGAAAAAATATAAGATTATTTTCCAAAAAACTTTAGAAAATGACGTATTAAATTTCTTTAAGTTCCTGTGAATGTTTTTGTTGCATTGATTTTTATTAAATGCATGCATATATATATATATATATATGTGTGTGTGTGTGTGTAAATAAAACAAATTCTAATAAACTTAATTTTTGTGATTTGTTTTTTGTTTTTGCAATATCCTTATTTCAGTCCCCTCAATTTTGTGTTAAATGATTTTCTCTGCATCCATTTTTAACACGCAACGACTATTACATATATATAAAAAAAAGAAGGAAACACCGACCGAACTTTCGAAAAATGCGCCTGCTACAAACACATGGATGAATGGAGGGAACAATTGCGATGCCACCCCTATTGCATCACGTGTTTCTTCTGCGGGGTGAGCGTTACGCATTGGTGCACAGCTCACCCTTGAAACATACCTCTAATATTCAAAGCCCGTTACTGCTCCGGGGCAAAAACAGTTTCACATGTCGATTAGTTGATTCTCCACTTTTTATTTTTTATTTATTACTCATTTTTTTTATTCTCGTCAGACAGGAGTCAAGTTGTTGTCAAATTGCATAATTTTTTTTTTAAACAAACGACCCTTCGATCGAAATGCCTTCCTCGGGAATGAAAGATGATAGGGACAGATAGGCATTTTCGTTGAAGGTTACATTCTTCGGAGTGTGTACAAATAGAGGTTGAGAAATACGTTAATATGCGAGGTTCCAAACAAATTATTGTGATAACAATACGATTGACAAATTTCGGATAGATTTTGAATGTCTGATGTATGGGTTTGGATGAATGGCTTCGCGAATGGTCTTTGAAACTACATGATAAAATAAAAACTAGAGATTTTTTTTTCTTTCTGCGTGGGTATGTTTTGATATTATTTTTGTGATTTGGAAAATCTGATGTGGTTGTTATGTTCGTATGGTTTTCATCTTTGAAATTCGTTAAAATATGTGAACGTTTTTTATACAGACTCCGCCTTACTGCACCCTTATTTAATGAATTTTACTTTCTCCCGATTAAAATGAAGGGGAAACGATTAAATGAACATACCCCATGCCGCAGAATGTATACGGCGCAGTACTTTCAAATTCCCATTGAAATACCCATCAAAATATCCATCAAAAGTGTATGACGGATCTATACGGTTCCTTCCACTAACTCCTTGGGGCTTTCTTTTGGGCCATCATTTGTTCAACCAACTTTCTCTCAGGAAAAAAAGCTTGATTATGCAAATTAAGTTTAAGATATACACTGGTGTTCAAAAGTTAAGCATAATTGATAATTATGTGAATAAAGAAGGAACTGTAAATCAGAATGCCGGGAAACGCGATATGCGAGTGTAAAATGGTTATAAAATAAGGAAGCAAATCAAAAGAATGATAATAGTTAATTTTATTATTCAAAGTAGCAGTTTGAAAGAAAACTGAGCATAGCAAGGATTCACACTTTAAAGCAAAAATGAAAGAAAACATTAAATAAAATACTGATGCTGCAGTTTAATAAGGCGTGTGGTCACCTCTGACAGCCAGGCACGCTTCACAGCGATTTACCATACTTGCTATGAGATGATGAATGAGTTGTGGGCTTAAACGGTTCCAAGCTTCTTGGAGAGCTCTCTTCAGTTCTGTAACGGAGCTTGGTGGGTGCGAAAGGGCTGCAATTTTTACCCCGAGCATATCCCATACATGCACGATAGGATTTAAATCAGGGGAGTTCGCAGGCCAAGACATGCGCTGGATGTTTTCCGTTTCAAGGAAGTCATCAATCAGCACCGCTCGGTGACATGGCGCATTGTCATCCATGAATATGATGTCAGGACCGACAACACCTCGAAACAAGCGAACATAAGGCTCAAGAACTTCGTTTCTGTACCTTTGAGCAGTCACAGACCCCGTGTCAAAGAAATGGAGGTCTGTGCAGCCGTCCATCATGATGCCTGCCCATACCATTACTCCCCTTTATAGAAAATGATGTCTTTCCGTTATGTTTCTTGGTTCAAAACGTGTTCCACGTTCTCTTCATATCGTTACCCATCGATAATCACTACTCAGACTAAACCGGGACTCGTCACTGAACATCACATTGGCCCACTCTCTCACACTCCAATGTTGATGTTTCAAACTCCAGTTCAAACGAGCGAGTTTATGCGCAGACGTGAGGGGAATGCAAACTGCTGGTTTTCTGGCATACAGGCCAGCATGATTGAGTCTCCTGTAAACATTTTGTCTCGAAATTCGTATTCCTGTGGCGACTGTGAGCGCCAACCCAGTGCTCTGGCAGTACTGCCCCTCTGACGTCGCGCACTTATTACCAGATATCGGTCTTGGTGAGGGGCTATGACTCTTGGTCGACCTGATACTGATTGTTGGGTTACATCTTCTTTCTTTGAAACCGCTGCCACAGTCTTGAGACCACAGACTGGTCCATATTCAGAATTCGAGACACTTCAGTTTGTGATCGTGAGGATTCTAGAATTCCAACGATTCTTTCTTTCGTAAACATGTCCAATTGGCGTCTTTGTGCAATCATTCACTTTGTTTGATGGTTAACAACGTTCCTTCGCACAACATTTGCACGAAACTTTTCTGAACTGCCTATGCTGCATAAATCGGTTTATCCGCGTTCCGACATGCGCCGCTGTTTCGCGCAGGACGTAGTCGACTGAAAAGTTTTGCATAAACCCAATGTTTCTTCTTCACTCAATTAATATCCGCAAGAAATTTGGAATAATTTTACGAATATTTACTCCATGTTTTTCGCATTTTACGATCTAGGCTTGACTTTTGGACACCAGTGTATATTCTGTATTCGCGAGTTTTGAGAGTTAGTGAAGTGAGAATGGCAGGTTAGGGAAGTGCGGATGTGAAGTGAATAGATGAGAAGCTAGCAATCCGGCAGTAGTACGTATACATAAACAGTGTACGACGCGATAAGTTGGAAATTCGGAAAGTGCTTAGTTACACTATTGGAGAAGTGTTTGAGATTACGTCTAAAGAATTAAAGAATTGCAAGAGTTCAGGTACTGTGATCTTATTTCAAGTAGAAGTTAGAGAGTTAAATTATTAGCGCGCTTCTAAAATAAAAACAAGCTTTGTATAAGTTATCGTAAGAATAGATTTGCATGATCGTATATATTATACCCATGCTATCTTGTCTCGCCTTCGGCCTCTAATTGATCAAATTTACCTTAATTAGAGTGTTATTTGTGTCTGTGTTGAGTATAGAGATAGATAACTAATTTGAGTTCATCACGTAGTCTGATCATTTAGTTCCTCCCACACATCTAGTCGGGTCACAGAGAACAAGGAATGTGAATTCCTTACAAGTGTTACATTTTTTACTGCTGTGCATTGTTTGGAAACTGTGAAAGTCCTCTCTCTTAAGCACCAGGATGTAAATGGTGAAGTATTTTTTTTTTAAGTGAAAACTTCTTTAGCGGCGTTGGTCCTTTTTGGTAGGGGAAAATCTTATGGGTTCGCGTCACCGACATACTCTGACTGGCGCACGCGCAGTGTGCTGTTCGCCTTAAGACTATAGTGCTATCTGTATATATCTTATAAGTGAAATTCAATGGATTTAGTGAAAAGTTCAAAGTGTATATACTGTGCATTGCTCGATGCGATTCCGAGAATGGGAAATACATATTAATGTGTGGTTGCCGTTTATATTTCGCCTGGAAAATCTATGAAACAGATACAACAATTTTTATTCGAAAATTTGATGATTTATACAAAAGAAGGTTCTGAAATACTCGAAAAAGATTCGGTGAAAAATATCATAATGAACCGATGATTTTAAGTGGAGACTTCAATATTAACTTTGCAGATGATAAAATCCACCACTAATTGAATTTCTAAATAAAACACTTAATTTAAATATGTCCAATGATCGAAAACTTAGTACTACAAAATATAAAACGACGATCGATGCGGTTTTTACGTGATACTTAGATAATTTTGAATCAAACATTTTCCTTTCTTACTTTAGTTACCATAAGTCTATTGTATCTTTTTTAGAACAAAATGAAATAATTGAAACTACAAAAAGTCTAAGTATTGTTGAAATTAATGATGACAATGATGCAAACAATTAAAATAATGTTAAAAATCAAGTACATTGAAATTTAACTAAATGCAAATACTATCCATAAATAATGATTGTATATTAATTGTTATTTCAATTGAATTGTATTTATATTTTGTCATGATCCCTTACAGCACGTAACATATTTGAATAATAAAAAACCATATAAACATGCATTTAGTTGTTGCTCGGAGTGTCAATAGATGTGAAAACCAGAGATTGATGTTGATAATTTTAATTCAAACATTATGAAATTTCAAATTTTAATACTAAAAGTTCTAAGTATTCACTTCTATCGGCAGTCTCTATAACTGCCAATTTTTTCTGCATAAAATCGAAAAAGATCTCTTTCAAATCAGGAGTCAAAAAGATTGTTAAACATCTATTAGTCAATTTTTCCTAATAAATGGTGCGTAATAATTTGATAAAAGTATTTCTAGCTGCTGAACAAAAAGTGTGTAATCTCTAAGTATAGATATTTTTTGTGCAGTTGCTTATTATAAAATTTAAAAAAATAAGATTTTTATTTTACATTTTTGGACCCCGAATATTAATAATAATTCCGAATTAACGAATAAAATGTTCGATCCGGATCAATTCGTTATATAGGGATCCAACTGTAATATGATATACACTCATGTCCATAAATTAAGGATAATGAAGTTCAGGCAAAGAAAGAGACAGAAGCAAAACAAATTTGACTTATTTGTAAAGTCTATTTATTAAACAAAAGGTAAAGAGCAAAAAAGATGCTATATGTTTGACATAATTAATAAAAATTGCGATTTTTACTCCCTGGAGCAAATTTTAAAAAGAACCTATTTACAAAAAAATGCATAACATGGTTAGTATGATGGTTAATACGGAGTATGTCTCCCGGACGATGCAATACAGGCCTTACAACGCCTACGCATGCTGAGTATCAAATTATCAATCTGATCTTGGGGAATATTACACCACTCATCAAGCAATGCCCTCCGAAGTTCCGGTAGACAGGTGGGAGGGGGTTGACGGGCTGCAATTCATCGGTCAAGCATATCCCACACATGCTCTATTGGATTCAAGTCCGGTGAGTATGCTGGCCAATCCATACGGGTGATATCCTCCGATTGAAGGCATTCGTCTACAATGTTTGCACGGTGAGGACGGGTGTTGTCATCCATAAACAGAAATTCAGCACCCATGGCGCCCCGAAACAAACGTACATGTTGTTCCAGAATGACATCCCGATGGATGTGGCCTGTCATCGTTACACTCTGAACATGCAGATCAGTTCTGGAACCAAGAATAATTCCTCCCCAAACGAGCCACCCTGCACCACCGTAACGGGGTCGTTTAATGGTGTTCTATTGGTGGTAACGGGTACCTGGCGCTCTCCATATGAAAATCCGGCGAGAATCAGACTGCAAACTAAACCTGGACACGCCGGAAAACATCACACAAGATCACTGTTGCGGTGTCCACAATACATGCTCTCTACTCCAGGTTAATCGCAGGCGACAATGAGTTGCTGTAAGGGGAACACATCTGACAGGCCTACGAGCATATAGACCAATGTGCCCTAAGCGTCTGTACATGGTCTGCCTTGAAACTGTCGTACCGGTAGCTGAAGAGAGCTGACGAGATAGGTCTGATGCTGTGCTCCGTCTGTTTCTTTTGGCAGTAACTGCCAAATACCAGTCCTCATTCGGCGTTGTAACTCGGGGGCGACCTGTGCTGTAACATCTACTCCCATTACCATCATCTTGGAATCGTTGCCAAAGCCTGGAGAAGACACTCTGGGCGATTCCAAGTCCCTCTGATACTTCCAGCTGGGTACGTCCACATTCCAGTCGTCCGATAATTCTCCCACGTAAAAATCATCCAAATGCTTCCTTTGTACCATAACTATGCGGTTATAGCACTGAAAGGCTTTTAAAGCGCTTGTGAACAATTTTACTTCTTTGCCACCATTCCTTATATACCCCTCTCTGACACTCTCGTCATTGTGACGTACTATCCGCGCCATCTGGTGGTTTCCTGTAATTTGCATATTCTTCTTCAAGATGTGTGTGATAATCCTACAGGTGAAATTTTTATTTTAGCGTTCAATTTCTGTGTGATTCTGAATTATCCTTAATTTATGGACATGAGTGTAGAACAGGGGTCTGTGGCGTACCAAACCCATCTACCCATATAATTCAGCGTGCCACAAAGTATGACATTTCTGAAACAAATCGATTTTTGTGATAATGCAGGCAGAGTTAGAGAATAGAGGTAAACAATATACATTTTTACAATTTTATCATATATTAATTTTGCATCATTTGAAGATATTAACATAAAAATAAACAGCATAAAATATAACTATTTCTCCAACAAAAACAAAAATGATTAAAATTGTATTAAATAATTAATATCTCGTATTTTCAAACATATTTATTAAACTACGAAACAGACAACATAAAATATCAGTATTTCCCTTCGTTATAGTTCAATAAAATGATAAAATAAAATTTTTAATGCAAACCACTCTACTTTCATTCGCAAAATCAGAAGTACAATTTGTGACTTTTAATTTGACACGATTCTGAGCCTTCAGTTGTTAAATAATTTCCTTATGGAATCCAAATATTTTTGTATGAGGAAAGAATTTTTTACTTAGATCTTTAAAACTAAAAGCGGAAAGCAAAGTACATGCAATTTTCTCTTAAAACAATTAAATCTCTCCAGCAATGACATTCGATAATGTATGAAATAGCTATAAATGTATCTTTAGAGTTACTTTTTAGATTTATTCGTAATTCCGTAAATGTCGATAATTCTGAAGATTTATGTCAAATAAAGTTCGCTACAAATTTATCAACTTCCATCCATTCAAAAATTGACAAATTTGTGAAATAGTGCAGAGTGGCATTGAGAATTGTACCGCTTTCCACATGTGGCACGCGTGCCATAGGTTGCTGACCCCTGGTATAGAATAAAAACTATTTTTCATATATAAAGTTTTGTTCTAGTGGCAATACACTCAGAAGATATAACATGTCAGTAAAACTTGAGCATGTTACTTACGCAAGCATAGATTTATGGTCGTAAAACGATTTCATTTCTGTAAATATTTGGAACAAAGCGGAGTAAATAGAGTTTTAGGAATGCACCAGAATCCTAAACGAAGTTTAAACCCGACATTTTTTTTAAAGTCACGATTGATTGATTTAAGTTTAATTAAGCTAAGAAAAACAACCATTTAAAAAAGAAGAAGAAGAAATAACATATTAAAAATTAAATATGCTATGTTAAAGTTTAAGCCTTTACAGAAGAGCCATCAGAAATGTGTAATTAAAAACGTTCTGAAAGAAAAACGCGAGGAAGATTGTAAACGTCTAATATAAATATGAATTCTCCCTCTCTTTCTCTTTCAGTAAAAGTTTCAACTTATTTTTTTTAAAAAAATGAAGCTTTTTTTTGGTGTTGTTAATTTGAATTGAATAGTGCAACATGCAGAAGAGGTATCTGGCAGTAAAGCTTATTTGAAGACGCGCTCTAAAACC
>BMAO01003554.1:0-17095 GCA_019973975.1 Trichonephila clavata
AGTGGGTGAGGCTCTAATTGAACTCATTCAAAAGCGGTCTACTTTTTCAAAGCTGGCGGTAGCGAAACGGTTCATGTTATTTTGGAACTGCTTCGAAAATGCACCACAGTTTTATGCCTTCCCCCTTTAAGATACGGGAGGTCTACAAGCGCTTTTGTGGGGATGATTTTATTGCTTTTTCGGTTTCTGTGTTGTTGGAAAGGGGAGATTTCTCATTCATAGCTGTTGCCTTGTGAGAAAATTGTGTGATGAACGTTGGATCCACATCACGGCGAACAGAAACCATCCAATTTGTTGAATCATAGTAACAAGCAAATAAAGGATAAAAAATAAAGATTTAAAGAAATGGCGAGTTAAAAGTTGAAAATATTTTTAATAAGCAAGAAAATTTATTTTTTTCTCCTATTACTTTATAAAACTTTAAAAAAAAAAAAAAAAAACATTTTGATTTTGGTATTAGATTTGATCAAGACAGAAGTAAACTGTAACATTATTGAATATCAGACTAAGAAAAAACCAATATATATTTTTTCCTGTTTTTTTTTTCTTTTTTTTTTAAAAAAAATTATGAGGTAAAAAAGTAAAAGTGATCATCTTTTTTAAAAAGCAAAATGAGAATAAATGTAGTATTTATATACCAATGGATTTCCAAATTTATCTATATGCACTCCCAGGGGTCTATGACGACCTGCAAGAGTTCCACGCGAGTAAAAAAATAATTTGGGGCTCATGAGGTGTAAATGGGGGTCTATGATCGTGGTTCTCATTAAACAGATCATGGCGTTAATCTTTAAAAAAATTTGATCCAGTGGGAACCAGATTTTACCAATTTAACGTTTACTAAATTTAGTGAGGTTAGTTTAACAACATAAAAGGTGACTACCATACTAGGTGACAACATAAATTTTATATACAAGGAATATTTCAGCATTTTTTCCAAAATTAAGTTAAATAAGTATAATATTGAACGTCACGAATTTTTTAATTTGTCACAGTCTGTCAGGACATTTTAACCTACGTTTAACATTTAAATGCCCTTACTCAGATTTTGAAACTAAGTTTGAGATTGTTTTTTTTAGTAATACAGCAGTAGACAATGATTTCAAATAGTCGCTTTGAAAAAAAAAGTGTCATATTGCAATAGGAACTGATTAGAATAGGTCCTAATGAAGATCTTATAGAAACGGATGTCAGTAATTTTGGCTTTAAAAAGACATACCTGATATTTGTCACAAATTATGGAATATCATAGAAAGTTTTTAAATGTGTTTTTCCTTGTGAGGGGAGTTTCACTGAGTTTCCAACTCAAAACAAAAAAGAAAGGAAAAGAAAGAAAGAAGTAGGCACTTACGAAAAAGGAAGGTTAGGGTTAAACCTGACAAGATTGATATTAAATATTGAAAATTTGTTATTGAAACACCAGATTCATCCTTCTCTTTAAAAGCATTTGTTCAGTTATTTTGTTTTAATTTTAATTCATTATATGCGCTTCTTAAGTTTTAAACGCAGAACTATACTTCATTACAGTTAAAAATTTAATTTTTTGAAAGTAGTAGCACCAATTATCAAAAAGACATTTAAGTTGATAAATTTGCAAAAATTTAATATTAGGTAGGCAGGGGTCTACCCGAAACCGAAAAACATGGCAAGGGGTCTATGAGACAAAAGTTTGGGAACCTCTGTTATATACGATGAAGAACTTGTACATTAAAACTGGGTTTCTGCATTTTATTATATTTTTAATTTAAAATAACATTAAAGAGAGGTTTTAATACTTTTAATTTATGCAAATTTTAATCCTTAAATTTATACTTTTCTGTTGAATGAATTTTTTCTGCATAAATCAAATCTCTTCATAACAACTTGCACTAAGAATAAAATAATACTCTCCCACTTCAGCATTTGTGTCGGAACCATAATACACTTTCAATCAATAATTTTAATAAGGAAATATATTTTTCTTAAATGTGTTAAATGCGAAAGTGTGTTTCTTCCCATTTTCTGTTCAGATTTCATTTTCATCTTTCGTTCTTTAGTATTACATCCTTTAAATGCATATTCGCATATATTTATAAATGGGAAATTGTCATCCGTAACTACATCTTTCAATTCAGTCATTGCAACGATATTTTACTGATTAATTTTGTCTTTTAAAAACAGTACACTTAGAACATTTTACATAAGTAAAATTAACAGACAATTAATAATATAAGAAATTTTATAAGCAATTTTAACATTTAGAGATGTATCCTTAATTCCAGGATTAGAACCTTACAAATTGTTATTTTATTCTTAAATATTAACAGTATAAATTCATCATCCTCATAACTCATTCTATAGCAAGAAAACCCTACCTTTTGCTTTTGAAATGTTATTTATTAAAAATTTTGGGTAGTTTTGTAAAAAAATTACACATGTGGAAAAAACGGATTATAATTTTTGGTTTTTAAATAATATTCTCTTAAGTGTCGAGAATTTTTCCAAATTTAAGGCATAATAACAAAAACATCAGGTTTTTTTAAAAAACTTTTGTGGCCCATATATTTGGAAAGCTTGCTCTAATTGAACTGGGATCTCTCTCTTATCATTTTAGGATACTTTAAACTGTAAAAAAGCCTAGGCTCTAGGCTGGATCTTAGACAAAGCATACATTCCAGACGACCTGAAAACCAATTAGGTTTTAAGAAATTTAAGTTTTCAGAGATTTGATTTTAGTTTTGAATTCACTTTAAAGTTTTTGCAATTCTAAATTGAATTAATTGAAAATATTTTTGAACACAAGCCACTTTTTCGTGTGAAATGGGTATTAACTGCAATTTAATTTCTAAAATCATTTCTGTTTGCTATGTTTTGAAGCTTTTGAGTTCTCTCACATTTACTTAATTAAGATTGATTTAAAGACCACTATATTTATTTGTACACATAATTTATATAATTTAAAAGCTTTTTCTTTGTTTTCATTAATTTTTTCCTGAGAAAATGCCATGACAAAAATGTAAGCAGGCTTCTGTGAGAAATAACATTTGAAAGGGAAGGAATACGCGACTGAAATTTATAAATCTAAAATCCAGCTTTCACAGATGATGTTACAATTAGACTTCAAAATGTAAATGTTCTGAATATAAATATTGTAAAAGAACTAAATATTTCCCTAATGTTAAACTACATTATAGTAAATATTTTGTAGTACTACTTTAGTATTTTCAAGTCATGCAACAAAAACCCAAACTTGCTAAACTACCCCGATTTAGAAAAAAAATAGACATTATTTACAAACTTGGTGATTTCGGGATTACCTTTATATCTATTATTTTGTGTGTATAAATGTTTTGTGTATTTAAAACTCCTGTGAAAATATTAGGTTAAGATGAAACCGAATAATCTATCAAGTAACAAATGTTATTAATATTGCGTAAAAGAATATTTTGAATTAAAAAAGATATTTTCAGTCATAATTATTTCAAGTAGTGTTTGGATGTAGAACATAAGTTGGAAAATAACATATTAAAAATTAGAGCTTTACAGACACTATTAGTTTTTGTTTTATGCCTTTCCAAATTTTATAAATGCGTTTTTTTCAGACTTTTAATTTTGAAAATGTGTTTTCTAATCCCAACGCTTTTTTTTCTAATCTTGAAATATCTTGTAAATACTCCCAAACATATGATCCATAAAAGTTCATTTGGATTTAAGACTGGGAGCTCCAGTTATGTTTTTTTAAAAATCTTAAAGTTAATATTTGAAAAATTTCGTTTTTTCCAGGTTTAGCTATAAAAATGATTAGTAAAATCCAACAAAGAAATAGATTTTAAATTCTATACTTTTTGTTTCCAATAATCTAAGAAATATAAATCATTTACAATAATTAAATATTTTTATAATTTAGTATTTTATAAAGTTTTAAAAAACTTCAAAAATGTTCAATGCTTTAAAATTGTTAATAATGGCTTGTCAAACTAACTTATATTTTCAGAATCAATATAATAGTATACTTTGAATATAAAACAAAATTATTTTACTATTATAGAACTGTTATGACTTCTATCATAATGTAAAAAGAATGAAATATAAATATGTAACTTAGTGCAGTCAAAAACAATCATAATTTGTAAAACTCCGGTCCCACTACTAATTCCAATACATTTTACAAACTGTAGCTAAAACAATTATATACTTACGGGACCAAATATTTATTTATATATGGAAATAGTTTTCCTTATTAAATATATAATGAATAATTACAAGATGATTTCTAAAATCCTAAAAGCCTTAATGGAGAAAAGCCCGACATAATTTGGATAGTTAGAAATTTCATTATATAAATATGCATGCTTTAAAACAAATAAATTGCAAAGAAAAAGCAATTTACAAAAAAATTTGTATCTACTGAATATAAAATAAATCAGAATTCATCCTCAAATATACATAATGTGTAAGAAAAGGTTTTGTTCAATTTACAAACAATTGCAAAGAAACTTTTATAATAATAATTTAAACAGGTATAAAAAGCAAAATTATCAAAGATGTATACAAAATATTATTAAAATTTGCTATAAAATGTTTAGTCAAAGCAAAATACCTTTTACAAAGCCAAAAGTTTATCTAAACAATTGTACATTACTGAAGCTAGAAGTGTACATATGCATATAGAGGGCAAAAACAAATATATTGTTCAAACATTTTTAAACCGTTAATTTTAAGAAAAAGATTTTTGTATACATTGATAGATACGTCATTGATTGATTGATATACGTCGTTTATAGCACTGTCCCAGTGTGCTATTTTTCGAAACACGGCGCTGCACACAGTCCAACATTACAGTCTTTACATTCAAAACGTGTTTTCTTCGAATGCGTTTTCCGTTATCATTTTTCTTAAGGTTGCATACGACACATTTTCGTGGTGGTTTGTTTTTTCTTGAAGAGTCACTTTCCACATATGAAGCCATTATGAAGCACATATATCCATTCATGCTTCCAATTAAACGGACTACATTTTCAGAAATTTCAGAGGTAACAAAGTTTCAAGAATCGGAATTACTACTTCCTTCTCTATCAATCGTTCAATCAGTTTCATTCGAAAACCAATATGATTTAAAATACCACCATTTTTTTATAGATAGTGAAGGAATTAATTCCACACAATTTGATTTAACAAATGTCGAAAAATCTCTTGTAGTATTTCCTTTGTGATTTCGGGCAACAGGATAGTAGATAGACACTGGTCTGATCTATCAACACCACCCATGGTGGTATTATAAAAACACCGCTGCTTTTGATTTCATTTTCACAGAATCCCTTTCTTAGCTTCACTTCCATCATATCAGTGTTATGAAAAATGCTAATCATATGCAGGGGTTTTTGTCCTTGTACTTCAAAACACACATTTTTCCACCTGGTCACTTTGGAAGGCCATAATTTCCACTTTCTTCACTTTAGAACTTTTTAATGAAACAGGTAAACCTTTTCGAGGTAACGGACTCGTGGCTGGCGTATCATGAGTCTAGCTCATTACCACTGAAGAGCCGCCGTGTAGGGGCACGATGCACGTTAAATCTGTCGAGAGCTGAAACGTCCCTCTGTTGGTGTGGTGTGGTAGTTAGGAGAAGGGAGAGGTGCTAGCACAGGTGTCATCCTCGTCACTTGACCATGGTTCAATATGACGAGGTTCGTCGCCAAAAGTTCTCGAGTATAGCTGAACAGAGCGACGTTAATATTCACTCACTCATTCAACCAAATTGTATGAAATTTACGGAATAAATGAAAAATATTAGAAGTGGAATATATTAAAATTCAATTTTAAATTTTAATATTCAAAGAATTATTAGTATTTATGGTAAATATTTTTCAACTGCGTACGCGAGATACATACACAAATATATTTTTCGAAATTCAAATGCAGAATTTCAGTGCAGCTAATATAAAATTCCTGGTTTTGTATGTTAAGATTACAAAAAATGTCCAAATTTTAATTACTTGTTCTTCAGCCAATCTCTATAACAGAACCTAAATGATAAGGGATTTTGCATAAATAGATATTTTTTAACTTGAATTTAAAATGGATCTTTATATTTATTTATTGATGCAAATTCAACTGTAAATTTGTTCAGGTGCTTTTCATTTCTCTTTGGCCAAAGATTCAAGCTTAAAAATTTGATCTTGTTGTTCCCATTCTCTTTGAAGGAAACTGAAGTTCAGACATTAAAAATTCTATTATAATTTGTTATCTAAACAATACAAAACTAGGGATTGTATGTAAGATACTCTGAACACCTGGCTTTGATATTATAAAAACTAAAGGATTTAAATAGGTTTTTTTTTGTTATTTTTATCAATGCGTACAAAATTTTTGCAAGTACAGAAACTTAAAAATTATTCATGTTAGAATTTTAAAAGTTTAACAGGTTTTAAATTTTGAACTTTTTTTTTATAAATTTTTGACATAAACGAAATAATTCCTTTAAAAAAATAGAAGTATTAATTAAAATAAGAAAAACGAAACTGTAAATTATCCTCATTGTTTTGATATATACTTTGAATTTAAAAATAGATATATCATAGATATTTTTAGAGATACATTATAAAAAAAAACTTAATTCTACTTGAGAATTTTAAGGTAAAGAAAAAATTGTGATTTTTGTCAAAAGCTACCCTTTTCCTTCCCAATTAGTTGAATTTCAAATTAATATTAAATCAAAAGTGAGTATATCATCTATATTACTTATGTGATGGAACTTAAAAAAATGATTTAAATGAAAGATTTATACAAACGCTTAGATCGTGAAAACTACATCAAAGAATTTATTTAATTCAAACCCAAAAATATTTCAAGTCAAGTTTACTTACAAACTTTAACTGATAGTCCGTACGCTCTGGAGGTTTTAAATTCTTCCCAGTTTTTTACGATTGCTGCAGGGGAAGAACGGGGCAAGCCATAAAACTTTCTGTCAGAGTCCTTTGTGTCACCCCAACCCTCCCTAATTATCCTTCAAGATGTTAAGCCTTTAAAGGGGGAAAAGGATTTCGGAAAAAGACGTCTCTAACACTTTCGAAGCGGTTACTTGAGGAGGAAAAAACACGTTTGGTGCATTTTTGGTGAGTCCATGGTCTTACGGGAAAAAACGTGTGGTGCGTTTTTGAAGCATCTCAGGATGGCAGAAAAAGACGTTTGGAACGCTTAAAGGGTTAAAATGTATTCGCAAAGACAAAAACAAACTGGAATTTAATAGCCGGAAAAATGGTGAATAAGTTTTATCATAGGAACTTACGCTAGCGAAGGTTTTTAAGTGTAAAGGAAATGTGCAAATGTCCCAACTCCTGAAAAATCACAGTATATATCTCCATGAAGGAAGGGGGTTACAGATTTTTCTACTATGTATTTCAAAACCCATTCGAGGGTACTCTTTTGTAAGCATAGAACTGGGTGCATGTATTCTTTGTACATACTATAGCAATATAGTTTTGGGAATTTTAAAATATAGAAATATGCTTTCTTTAGGAAAAGCAAATGTTTAAATTACTGCTAAAATTGATAATTTTAAAAAATGCTAAATTTAGGTTTTAATGCAGAGGTTCCCAAACTTTTTTGTCTCAGAGACCCCTTGCCATGTTCTTCGGTTTGACCCCTGCTTAATTTTGAATTTTTGCAAACTTATGAACTTAAATGTCTTTTTGACAGCTGGTATTACTACTCCTACTTTAAAAGAATTAAATTTCTAACTGTAATGAAGTATAGTGTTTAAAATTTAAAAAGCACATGTTAATTAATTAAATTAAAAGTTAGCTTATTTAACAGTTGTATTTATTAATTAACTAAACAACAAATTATTTTAAAGGGAGGTAGGAATCTCTAGCACTACAATATCAATTTTTCAACATTTAGTATTATTCTTGTCTGGTTTAACCTTAAATTTCCTTTGTTAGTGTCCAATTTTATCTTTTTTTTTTGGAGGCTGGCAACCACGCTGAAGCTCCTTCACACTAGGAAAATCAATGAAAAACTTCCTCACGATGTTCCAAAAGTCTAGACAAATAACAGGTTTGACTTTTTAAAGCCAAAATTATGGCATCCATTTCTAAACTTTAAGATCTCCGTTAGTGTTTATTACGATCAGTTCCTGTTGTAATGTGACATTTTTTTTTCAATACGACTATACGAATTCATTGCTTACTGCATTGCCATATAGTCAAATCATTCTCAAACCTAACTTCAAAATCTGAATAAAAGGCATTTAAATGTAGAACGTAGGTTGAAACGTTCTGACAGAATGTCTGAGACAAATTTAGAAAATTCGGGATCTTCAGTATTATACTACTTTAACTTAATTCAGGAAAGAGAAGCTGAAATGTTCCTTGCTTTAATAAAATTTATGCTGTCATCTTGTAAATGCAAGTTAATTTCATTATATTGAGTAAATAAATCTGTTAAATAGGTAAAATTTGGTTTCCACATTATTATAATTTTTTTTAAAAAATTAGTCACGGTTTAGTTTAATCACTATCATAGGCCCCCACTTACACCTCATGGACCCCAAATTAATTTTTGACTGGCGTAGACCCCTGGGGTTCTATATAGACCACTTTGGGAATCACTGTTTCAATGTTTTAATATTTTTTGTCAGTGTATTTAAAATTGTAAAGAAAAACAAGTCTTAGGAAATATTTTTATTAGATTACGAGGGCTGTTTTTTAAGTAAGGTCTGTTTGTTTTTAAAAAATAACGAGAATATATTAAGTTTCAAAAAACCTTTCTTTTAGGATTGTACATACTCTTGCCTATTTTTCCACATAGTTGCCGATTTTATTAATGCATTTGTCATGCCTTAAAACTACGTTTTGAAAACCCTCATCAAAGAAATCTGCCGCCTGGTTGGACAGCCAAGAGTTCATGACCGCTTTCACTTTCCGTTGTCTCTGAAGTGCTTCCCGCCAAGACTGTGTTTGAGGTACCAGAAAAGGTGAAAATCGCTGGGAGCAAGGTTGGGGGGCTGTATGGTGTCTGTTTAGAAAACCTCCCAGCCAAAAGATTCAATTACGTCCTGAGTCACTCGAGAAGTGTGGAACTTAGCGTTGTCGTGGAGGAGCAAAACATCTTTTGACAGCATGCCGTGCCGTTTGCTTAGCAATGTTCTTCGGAGCTTCTGTAGTGTTGCGCAGTAGACTTCTTTGAAAAAGGCTTTCAAAGTAAACAACTTTAGGTAAACATAAAGTGGTGTCTCTAACATCCAGTTTACTGGTGGTACATGTAAGTAGCACAAAGATATACAACTATAAAACAATTACATACACTGCTCATTTAAAATAAATATTCAAATGGTTTTACAATAGTCAACATGTAATAAAACTAGACGATTACCTTTTGACAACTGCTTTTGTGGGATAAAAATGACAATCTTGGCAATTCGATCAAAATGACAGCTGAAAACGCAACTTCAGTTTTAAACTATATTCGTTTCCCCGCAAAAATACTCATCTTAGCTCATCTTGCTGTTATATATCCCGGATGAGTGGAATGGAATGAGTATGTCTGCTAAGTACCATCAGAATATTCGTAAAAATGTTTTTTTTTATGTAATTTTAAAGTTGATTTTGCTTATAAGTATCATCAGCAGATAAAGTGTTAAAAAGGTATTTTATAATGCAAATGCAAGTTGATTGATGAGATAGATTCAATTTTGCGTCGTTAAAAGATGATATAAATATTTAATACCACTTTGCACTGTGTAAAAGTATACACAAAAATTGCTTTTTCTTATTTGAAATAGATCTTGCATAGACGTTAAGAAGAACCAAATTAATTCAGCAAATTTCAAGATTAAATTCATAGAATTAAATGCATATTTTCTTTCCAATTAATACGCATCTCTTAATACTCATCCAAAAATATCATCTCTTAAATTATTAATAACTTCCCAAAAGTTTTTCATTTTTGATAGAAAAATCTCCCTGCTATCTTTTCTACTATTTTCTGTTATGTATATACCATTTTCTATGAATATATTTCAGCTGATATATCAACAGCTTTCCAAAAGAATGATTTTAAAGTATGATGATGTTGCCAAAAAAAAACTGCTGCCAACCAACTAACTATACATGCGTAAAATTCTTTCTCCTATGCTCAAACTATTTTTAAGGTTCACCAAAAATTAAGAACCATAATTTATTTGTATTCTAAGCAGTTCACGGCGAATGGAGCACTAAAGAATAGAAAATTGAGAGCAGGTGTATTACACTCTTTATACGTGCTTTGAATTAAAGAGGTGATGTTTCGAAATGAGAAAAAGAGAAAAAAGATTTTATGTTGGGGAAAGAGCGAAAATTAAATCAATGTTGGTGTAAACGTTTCCACCAAATTCCATAAAATGAAGTAAAAATGAATGTAAAAGAAAAATCTTTCCTCTAAAATTTGAACTGTTATTTTTATATTTCCGTCTAACATTTCGGAGAGCAATTCTTTCTCTTTACATAAAGTGAAAACAACAATGAAATAGAAATAACTGTGAGCGGGCAAGCTTAATAATAAACTAAATCGAAAAAAAATGTGTCAAAAATATATAATTAGTTTTCAAGG
Source organism: Trichonephila clavata (assembly GCA_019973975.1). Taxonomy (NCBI): domain Eukaryota; kingdom Metazoa; phylum Arthropoda; class Arachnida; order Araneae; family Nephilidae; genus Trichonephila; species Trichonephila clavata. Next base: position 10,570 of record BMAO01003554.1, read on the forward strand.
TTCTGTAATGCAGATGATTTAGACACCTAAATAGTGTGACCCTAAAGTCCATTAACATTTGAAAAGTTCAATAATTTACAGAATAGTATAGGTGGAGGAGTAAAAATTCACACGCATGCTTGAAATGACATGGGGGCAGTGCTGTAACGTACACCCCCGAAACCCCCGCATTCCAGGGATGGTGCAGAATTCTAGGGGGCCCAAAGCCTGACTGATGCCTAGTACGTACTCATTGTAAGGTACAGCTTGGGCCCCAAAACCTGATTTTACAGGGGGGCCCTATTAGATTCCGTTACACCACTGCAAGGGGGTTTTATTGAAACCAAAAAAATGTGCTATCATTGGTCAACAAATGATGCTTTATATAAAAAAATCAATAATTATATATATATATAGCAGAACAGTTGATTTTTCGCATTAAACGATGAGCTTCATAACAAATGCTCAATATGTTGGTCATCATTCATCATACTTGTTGTTGAGGAATAATGCTGAGAGCAGCAGCAGTGTACAGTATATATGTAGATATGGTGAGAACTTGCTGTCAGATGGTGTGTTTTAGCATTCCTTATGAGGTCAGATGGCCGTTGTAGACTTGCGACTTCATGTAAGCCCACAACCAAAAATCACACGGATTAAGGTCTGGAGACCTGGCAGGCCAAGCCGGATGGAAGCGGAGCTGATCGCATGATCCTCACGAAACGATGCGCATAAGAGATATTTCACATCTTTCTTATGGCAGTAGGATTGTAAGGCCGCAGTAAGAAATTTTCCATTCTGTTAGAATAGCTTTACTAACAATACCTTTTCTGATAAAGTCAACATATCGCAAGTTCTGTGCATCTGTTTCCTCTCTGACTAAAGCTAATTTTACTAAAACTCATAGCACGATTTTCATGCAGCGTCCCTGACATTTTGCTGTACAGTGCATCTGCTGGCTGCTTTTTCGCACTTTTATTTGAGTTTCAGTAAAACTCCAAGTCATTTCAAGCGTACGTGTCAATTTGTACTCATCCACCTACAATATTTCGTGAATTATTGAATTTTCAAATTTTAACGAATTTTCTGCCACCTGCTACTTATGCTTATCAGCTTATAATCTATTAAAACATTATATTCTTGCTAGGATATTAATTTAATTAAAAGTGGTGATTTGTTTTAAGTATTGTATCAAAGCTAAACCAGAAAGATAAATCAGTATACTGATAGATTTTAAGATAATCAACTAGTTGATTCGGTTAACAATTCGGTGCTAGAACTTTGTTGGCTAAGTACACTAAAGTGAATTTTAAACTATCCACCAGAGCGTGCTATCTGAGAAGTTACTTTAATATTACATATTTTAAGAGTAAAGTTACACGTAGCTATTGAGTTATAACACCCAACCTTAACGGAACTTAAAGTAGCCTCGCAGACCTGCAGCCACGAATCATTCATCATTAAAATAGTGTTAAGTTTCCAATATGTTTCGCTTAATTGGAAAGGACGGGAATTTTAAATTGAAGTTACTTGGATGCTAAAATATATTTTATGACAAGTTTAGGTTCAAAAATTGTTGTAAAGCTAGTAGCTATTCAAAAGTGGAAAGGATATTAAGGGGACACAGTACGATTCAATTGACAAAAATCGGTCAAAAAATCAAATTTATTTTTTTTAACTTAAAAAATTATTTATATACTTTTTTATAAACTAAAAAATTTGAAAGCTCTAAACTTAAAAAACGCAGAATTACGGTAGCTTTACTTTCGTTTTTATTCACATCTCTATGGCAAATCAAAATTTAAACTTACTTATCTCAGAGAAAGATAAAATAACTAGTTTATCTTCATTTAAAACATAGGTTCCCAAACTTTTTTGAACTGGCGCGCCCTTTTCTAGTACATATTTCGATACCACCCCCTTTTCTAGTGAATATTTCTCGATACTGCCCTAGAGAAATAAGAGTGTACATAATTCATGGTGAAAACAAGAGTTAAGTTTTAAAAAATATCCTATTACTAAACGAATATATTTTTTAATTTTATTTTTTAAAGCCCAATTTTTTTTGCTTGCGAATATGAAATATCTATTATCATAAATATATTTAAATGTGTAATATAATATATTTTAGTCATAGGTAGGATATTGTTGGAATTAAAACGCTACTGAATTTCTTCTACATTTAAAAGTATGGAATAAAACGTGTGTGTGTGTGTTTTAGCTTACCTGTTTATAAGGACAGACAGGGTTTTGATGATACGAAGTAATTCATAATAAACTATTGCTTTCAAAATAAATATAAATTGACATTTTCATCTTTAAAGAATCATGTAATTCCTGGTTAACATATTTAATTATGTTTCTTGGATAATATACGTAATGAAATGCAGTGGACGAAACATATTTTCCTACTGCTCACAGAAAAAGACAACACGTGCACTACAGAAATTGAAATGTATTATATTATTCAATTTAACGTAGGTCTGAATGTAATGTACATACAATCAACATAAGTAAACAGTATTAAAGTTTACTTTTGTTAGTACAAAAACAGCGTGTTTTTTTAGTCTTTTTGGTTAATCTGCCCAAGCCCTTCCGTACCATCTCAACGCCCCTAATTTTCTCTGGGTCTTTTACTGCCCCCTGAAAACCTCAGACACCCACAAGGGGGTGCTATCGCCCACGTTGAGAACCTATGATTTAAAATGCTAAGGTTTTTTTCCTATATTGTGCCTAATGCTTTGGATTTTTTTTACCTATTGCTAATAGTACGTGTAACAAAAGTTGGTATGCATTTTTTAATCAAAGCAATACTTATTTCCTTAAAAATAAGAGAACTCAGAATTTATACATTTTTTAAGGAATTTTCAATAAGCATTCACAAAAGGAGTATTGTACGAATACCAATCGTGTTATGCAAAACCATACCAACTTTTTTTACGCATAGTTTGACGTACTTGTAAATCAAATTTCATGTGTGGACGTAAATTTCTATAGGAGGAGTAGCATTTTAAAATCTCTTCACAAATTTTTTTCCATAAGAAATTAAATGGCTAGCCTTTTACTAAAATTTAGCACAAATTCTGTTTTAAATAGTATACACACATAGGAAACAAACAAAAAAATTTGTGAAAATATTTAAATTAAAAATGTTTGCGTAAATCGTACCATGTTCCCTAAAAAAATTAATACATATATTAGAATCGAGGAAGTAACAATGAGTTATTTGCAAATTTACTTGTTGGAGCAAGGGTGTCAAACTCGCGACCCTCAACAAATATTTTTGTGGCCCAGCCAGTATATCGGCAGAAAATAATACATTATAAAATATCAAATTTCTCTCGAATAGGAAAGATAGTAGTGAGAAGGAATATCAAGTGCCAAGACGTAAACAATAATTTTTTTTTATTCTTTTATTTATGTTTATTATAATGTATTATTCGAAATAAAATTACATTTCTATAAATATTGATCTTTTTTGTGGCCCACTTAAAGCTAACCTCTTTAGTTTAGCCAAGTTAGCTTTTGAGTTTGACACCCTTGATGTAGAGATAAAAATTTAATAATTGTTATTGGATCCATGAGTGAGGGGATATTAACGTCGCATTGTTCAGCTACACGAGGGCTTTTGGTGACGGGCCGCGTGATTTTGAACCATGGTCAAGTGACGCGGACGACACCTGAGCTGGCACCCCCTCTCCTAACTACCACACCAACGGGAGGACGTTTAAACTCTCGGCAGATTTAATGTGCATCGCTCCCTGCACTGCGGGTCTTCAGTGGTTCTGGGCTCGAACTCATGACACGCTAGCCATGATCCGATGCTTTGACCACTTGACTACCGCGGCCACATGGGTCCACCGAATTAAGATACATTTTAGTAAAGTGTATCTTAACTTATGACTAGCAAATCACTCTTTAATAGGTAGTCAAGTCTTAGCTTTGACGAGAAAATCAGCAGCAATAATAATTTTCCTAACCTGACTCGTCTGATCCATTTACTTGAACTTAGGTAGATTCAATTTTCTATCACTAAACACATTAGTTTCAACATGACAACAATCGCCAACCTCCTTGACTGCCCACTTCATTTGATTTTAAATAGTAACTCTCGCTAACATAAATCTTCGATTCTTTCACAGAAAGCGGTTTTATAATCATTCAACTATTAAAAGAAATTTCTCCCTAGAGGATTATTAAGAAACGCGAATACAGCCCGTTGTATAATCAATTAACATCATTATCATCTACAAATAAAGTTTATTTCTAACAACCATAAGAAAATGAACCTAAAAAAATACGAGGTAAGTCGGAAAATAAGTTTCCCTGTTGAATGAGCTCAGAGCTGTGTATGAAAGTCCAAACGAAAGAATAAGATAATAAAGATAAGACATAACTTTATTTTTCCACATAAGTACCAAGTACATTGAGACATTTGTCATGCCGCTTGATAAGTTTCAAAAAGCTTCCTGGGAAAAAACTCAATGATTTGTATACGGAAGAAGCTTTTAACAGCTATGAATGAACAACGAAAACAGCAGGTGAACGCGCAAAATACCAGTACACCATTAGGTTGAGGTCGACCGCGATCAAGCAAATGGATTCTTAAAAGTGACATAGACTTCTCAGATCTGGCTTTATGTTGTTGGATGGCATTGCGAAGCCACAATCGGTGACGGCAATGCAAAACCATATTGCAACTCCTGGTAGGGAGCACCTACACCATCCGCTATGCAGTCCTGATCTCGTACCAAGAAATGCTCTTCTGTTTCCGGCTTTGAAGAAGAATCTCGTCGAAATGTACTTTGGAAGCAACGCTGAAGTAAAAAACCCCATTAAACGCGTCTTCCGTATACAAAGACTTGAGTTTTTCCCGGAGGGCTTTTTGAAGCTTATCAAGCGGTATAACAAATGTCTCAATGTACTTGGTACTTATGTGGAAAATTAAAGATATGTCTCATGTTTAATGTCTTAAACTATGTTTTGACTTTCATACACAGCTCTGAGCTCATTCAACAGGGAAAATATTTTTCGACTCACCCTCTAGTTTTGAAAAAAGGGTTGGATATAAATATTTTTAAAAGTTTGAATGTGATATTAATTCTCTCTATATATATATCCTGTACTTTATATAAATATTACTTTTATTATATAAAATAACCATTAAAGTATTTGTTCTAAACTTAAGCCAACAAAAGACTTTGTATTTTGATTCTGTATCGATGTAACTATTTTTCATATATTAATATAATTTCATCTATTAATATATATAGTAATCTCTCTTATCTTATACTTTATAATTAAAACGGAATTCTAATTAGGTGCTTAACTTTGTTTCGATCATGAATACCACATGAAGATTCCTCTAATTAATATACAATGGAAATTAAATCCCTCATGACATTTTCTAATTAGAGCTAAACTTTGAAAGAGAGCTAGAATTTATTAAAACTAATTATTTATCTACCACAATCGCAGTTTACTTAACTTAAATCCGGTTCTTAATTGGAAACAGCAAGAATTATCTCAAAACAAGGCTTTACCATGCAAAAGAGACACCAGAGAATATATCGGAAAAAATAAATGAGACGAAAAAGAGTACTGAGTTTTTTTCATAATTTCGCTTCGATCTTTTGTATGCAGGTGAAAAAAAATAGATGTGTAATTTCATAGTCAGCTAAATTTGAACGTAAATTAATCTATTTAAAAGTCTAATATTTTTCATACATATATGCATGCACGGATGTATATGTGGCTCGTCAAAAACGCAGTTATTTTTTTTTCACTTGCATAATTAATAGCCTAAGTCTTTCTCAGTTTAAGGGAAAACTAATGACGTCACTTGGTTTTTTCCAAAGCCACAAAGATTTCCTGCTCTATTTTACGAGGAAGTGGGTTATATATCATGCCATCAAAAGACAGTTCCCCTATGAATTATTTAATTTATTTTAATCTAAATTTAATAATATACATGATAAGAATAATAAGTGATCTTATAGGATGGAAAATACATACATATAAATCTCAAACAATGATGTTATATTAACTGAGTTTTATTTCATAGACTGGCAGAAAATACTCATCACATACGCGCCACACAAAAAATCAATATATATATATAATATATATATTATATATATATATTAAGAGCTAAAAACTATTTTTATTATTTATTATAGTACCTAAAATATGAACGTTAAACAAGCAATGATAATTTTGTTTATTTAAAAATAAATATTTGACATTAAAATGTATATAATACTTTCTTCCTGGCGAGAAATGGTGGCATTTTTTAGTTCCTATTCTGTTTTATTTCATTTTATTAAAATATTTTTATTCTGATGATTTAATAATAATGATGGTTTCGTAGGTGTTTTTTTTAATTATTATTTTGAATTAATTCGTTTATTTATCTCATTATTTTTGAGTAACATGCAACAAAATAAAATGCTTTGTTCGTATTTGAGAGAAAGATAGAATTACACTGCATGCAAATTCGACTAAATGTTGTGTATTTCGAATAAAAACATTTTTTCATAAATGCGAT
>BMAO01003555.1:0-20502 GCA_019973975.1 Trichonephila clavata
TCCGAGGTCACGCATCCTGCTTCTCAGCCAAGTATACAACATTAGTCTGAATCAGGACCAGGTAGAGGACTACAGATTGCTGGCGCAATCTATATACCCTATTTCCCTAAATCACGACAACCATCAGTAGGCCTTTTAATAATGATTTCTCTTATCACAACACCTTAAAACAACATCAAAGGCTCCAACAATTTTAATTTAACTTCCAGGGTGCAATGTTTAATTTTTATTATGTATTCGTGTTTAACTTTCAACTTTTAAATTCTTTTATTTTATTATTTTAAATTATCACCTCTCTATCTTTAATGCTCAACTCCTAATTTTGAATATAGGGGAGGAAGACCTCTTCGAGGATCATGTGCACCAATGAACATTCTACCGTTCCGTTGATTAAGAGAAGAAACATAAAGGAAAATAGAAGGTTCAATTCACTTCAGTTGCAAAATATCTATGAAAATTTCGAAAAATGATCGCTGCTTACTGGAAGTATGAAAGTAGTAACAAAAAACAGATAATTAAGATCATACAAAATGACATAATAAATTAGATCAAATCTCATACTCTAACAACACTTTATACAAACACATAAGTTGATCGGAAGTTACATAAAATTTTAAGTATATTTATTTTAGAACAAAACCGAAATTATATCAAAAAGTTGAGAAGGAAATTGGTTATATAAAATCAAACGTATTGTCCCACACACTTCTTTCTTCTTAAATTCTTTCAAATATCAATATAATTCATATAAGTACTTTAAAACGTTATTGTAACGAATGTTAATTTTTATTTGGTGTTTTTAGATACGCAATTCATGTCTTTGACTTTTTTCTTAAAAAATCACAATAAAAAGCAGTTTAAGATTCATAACTTAACATTTCGAAATTGGTGGTTGTTTTGGCTAATGCCACCTGTTTGTTGGGGGTAGATCGAGGCCCACAAAATTCATTGTGCAGAAAGCTATGTGTACGACTGTCGTTAGCCATAGCTTTGAGCGAAAACAAGTAATAATACGATTTGGTTTGGTTCCACTCCTATTTTGAGGGAGAACATCTTGGAGGTGATTAGAGGCTCTTCCTACCTCCCATCCTCTCCCATCAACCTCACAAGATTTGTGGCTCGACAGCTAATACGACAAAGACTCTATACATTTACAAACATCTATGCCTTCTCCGGGATTCAAACCCAGGCCCTACGGCACAACACTCGTGTTACTAACCATCATATCAGATGTGCGATTGAACGAACTGGCGAAATGATCTTCTGAAATCTTAGAAAATTATATAAATGAACAAAAAATGAAGTCAACATATTTTCACAAGATAACAACAAAGTTTTCAATTTAAAATTTGACATTGTTCTAAAATCAGTGAATTTCCGATCACCAAGATAAAAAAAGGGTAAAATAAATTTGTTTTATCATGTATATTATAAATTTTATGAATAAGTGTTTGACTAAAATTTTAAGTTATAAGACAAAGTGTTTCATCAAACATGTTTTTCGAAAACATTCTAAGTTTCAAATTAGTTTTTAAAACTTTTTTACCGGTATGTCTGATAGCGCAAGATTTAAGAATTGAAATTTGTACATGCTCTCCATGTATAGCAAAAAATTGAAGAAAAACTATCTTTCTCTATACATCTCAGAAAATTTATTTGGCAAATTGTGATTATTTATGGCTTTTGAACATTATGCTTTCTAAAAAAGTATCATTTGTTCTTATTTTTTATTAATTAAATTGATACTTTTTTTTCAATTTTTTAATCCTTTTCTATGGCATCTGGTGTTTTTACCATGTTTATAACTCAAAAATAGAAAAATTTCTAAAATTATTTAAAGTAAAAAAAATACTAAAAATATTTGCTGCTGTATAACTTTATTCTATGAATTGCGCTGTATTTCAAAGATAAGTATTGCTTCTTTATTGTCATTAGATTAAATATAGAAATTTCATTCATTGGACATATTTAGGGTCCTTGAACAGCCAGTTATGCTCATTATTTTTCCCCTTTAAAAATGACGTTTCTTGTTTAAAATAAAGCACACCAATCACCTGGTAATGTCAGAAATAATATTTAAAAAATTTATAACTTCGAAATGTAAAAAAGCATATTTTAATAATTTTAAGAACGTTTTGTTTCTTTGATACTTACTTTTTGCTAAAAAATTAGTAGTCTAAATTGAATTTATTAATTGACGATGCAAAACATCTGGACGTAACATAAATCTTATTAAAATAATTTTAATGTGCTTAGAGAATTAATAAAAAGGTTTAATAAAGGGAATAATTGTAAGGTATTTTTTTAATCAGTTGTAAGAATGTTTTATTGCTTTGAAACTTATTTTTTACAGAAATAAATTTGTCGTCTGCAGATAATTTATTAATTGACGGTAATAATTTCCTTTCAAACAAATTATTGGGGCAAATAAGTTCGTGTAGAGTAATTCCCGTGCTACTTTCACGACTCTTTCTTAGCATTTTTCTCCTAACAGTTTTCTCCTAAAAACTCTCTATTTCTTTGTTATATATAATTTTCTAGGAATTTGGTGGTTAGCTGTTTTAATTCCTTTATAACTTTTTTGTTGTATTCTTACAGTTTGAAAATTCAAAAAAATTAATTTTTGTGAAACATTATTCTTAGAAGCACACAAATATTGTTTCTTACATTAAAAGTCATTTTGATTGGATTAAATATATTTTTATTTTATAAAAGTCTGAGTTCTGCTAGTTTAATTGAGACTAAAGAAACTAAAGATTTAAAATAGCAACGTTTGTGCTATTTCTATTAATAAATTTCAAAATACATTGACGGGAAAAATTCTCAACACCAAGAAAATCTTATTCTAGATAAGCGAAATTTGGTAGGCGAGTTTACACTTCTGAAAGTTGACATCATTCAAATTTCATGCTTCGTACTTCACTGTGGAGTTAGTAGCGCCACTCAGAACTTAATGCATGCTGCGAAAGTCACGAGCGTTATCTGTCTGTGAAATTAGATATATTGAATTGATGTCAACCAAGAAGGCCTTTAAAAAGACGAAGAAGCTATTATCAGCAACTCACTGAGTTTGAACAAGGTCGTGTAATAGGGTTAAGCAAATGTAGATTTTCTTTCTGTGAAATTGCAGAAAGACTTAGCCATAATAGAATCACTGAACATTCTTTTAGAAAGCATTATCCAATATAGGGTGCTACCTCAAGAAAATTGGGTTCCAGGTGGCCACGATGCATCACTGAGAGGGAAGATCGCCCTATTTGGTCTGTGTACGGCTGTGGTGCATCACACTGCGTCTGAAGCAGAAGTTCAAGTTGCAATTGGTACCACAGTGACACAACGAAATGCGAGAAATCGGTTACTTCAAGGACAGCTCCGAGTCATGTGCCCTGTAGTGTGTATTCAACTGATTCAAATCCTGTTTTATGACATCAGTGGTTTAAATTCAGAGCTCATTAGAAGATGGAAAAGAATTCTGTAGTATTTTCTGATGAAAGCAGGTTCTATCTTGGTGCTAGTGATGTTCAAAAAAGGCCAGGTGAAAAAGGCAGACAAACTGTCTGAGACCTAGACACACTAAACCTACACCTGGTGTCATAATCTGTGGAGCAATCTTCTAGTACAGCAGTAGCAATCTCTTTGTTATCCCAAACACACTGACTTTGAATTTGTACGTCAGTCTGGTAATTCAACCTATACTACTGTCATTCGTAAACAGCATTCCAGGGGCAATTTTTTAACAGGATAACTCTCATTTTCACACCGTTGCTGTCACGCAAAGTGCTCTACAGAATGCAGACATGTTATCCTGGCCTGAGAGATTACCAGACCTGTCTCCAACTGAGCATAGGTAGGGTTTCACATTAGACGCGACATTTCATGAATCATCCACAGCCTCCACTGGCAGCCACAATATTGACACAACAACCATGGAAATCCATACCACAAAGTGACATCCGGTACCTGTATGTCACAATACACGCAAGCTTACATAATTGCATTCAAAGTTTTGTATGTTATTCCGGCTGTTAATGTTATTCATTTAGCAGGACCGTTCGAAATTAACCGGCAAACTACTTTGCAACAATGATGCGTTGAATGAGATGAACAGACTGAGAAACCTGTCCAGCGATAACTAAAAAGTAAAAAATAAATTAAAATTAAAAAAAACTTTTTTAAAACAAGCTTTTATTTAAATGCCCTAAAAAGAATAAAATAAACATTTTATTTAAAACATTTTTCACTATCAACTTATAACGTCATTACACAATTTATGAGATACCAAAACTTGCCACGAGATTTACCAGTGTAGATAAACAAGTAAGGTTAGCTTAAATAGCTTGATCTGACTAATTTTAATTTTTAAAAATTTTTAAACTAAGTAAATACGATTACTTAAATTTCGGGGACAAGCTTTTATATCATACTAGCTGTTACCCGCCCGCTTCGCTGGGTATTTCATGATGTTTTATAAATTCTTACTGCTTATATATATGTATAAATTATTGATATCTAAGTCCTAGCATTATGAATTCGATTGTATTGAAAAATATACTTATACCTTTAACTGTCGCAAAAAAAAGGGCAGAACTCACTTAATTTGTATTTTCTAAAAATCTCTAAAATTGAAGTATAGAATGAATGATATTTGCTCTTTCGTAACCCAAAAACCAAGTGGATTCCCGCAAAACCAATTTTCGGTGGATCTCTACTCCGTAAATTGAACATGCAAGCCAAATTTCAAGTCTAAGTCTAACAGAAAAAAAGAAGTTTTACTATCAATATCCCGTAATCCCGTTGAGAGCCGTTTTCCAAAATAACCGCTCTTAGAGGATTTCAATTCAACAGAAGAAAAATGCAAACCAAATTTCATTATTATAGTCCTTGTAGCTCGAAAAAAGTAATTTTTTTTGTCAATACGTCCCAGTAACCCCTGCACCCCCTAAGAACTTGATTTGCTTAAAATACATTCTTAGTGGATCTCTATTCAACAAAAGAAACATGCTTAACAAATTTCAAGTATATGGGTCTAACAATTAAAAACATTAATTTTTTTCTGTAACTCCTCTTGACCCCTCGCAAACATCCTTAGGGGTCAATTTTCGTTTCACTCTTTGTTAGAGGAACTCTATTCCATGAAAGGAGCATGCCTACCAATTTTCAAGCAGGATGATCAAATAGTTTTAAAATGGAAATATTTATCGATTACGCCTCTTAAACTCCCGAAATTAAACTTGGTAGTTGATATTCGCAAAACCCATTTTGTAGCGGTTCTCTACTTTACGAAAGGAATCTGCTTATCAAATTTCAAGACTGTACGTCTAACAGTTTAAAAATGGGGATAATTGTCTATAACGCCACTTGAGCCCACGCAACGCCACTTCTGGGTCTGTTTTCACAAAACCCATTTTGTAGGGGAATTGCACTCTATGAAAGGAATCTGCTTAGCAAAATTTGAAGACTGTGCGTCCAATTAATTAAAAATGCAAAAAAAATATCAATAACGCCCCTTGAACCCTCGCAACGCCACCTAGGGTTCGATTTTCACAAAACATATTTTGTAGTGTATTTCTATCCTATGAGAGGAATCTGCTTACCAAATTTCAAGACTGTGAGTCTAATGGTTTAAAAATAGAAATAATTATTTATATCTGCCCTTAACCCCCTGCAACACCCCTTGGGGGTCAATTTTCTCCAAACCCGTTTTGTAGCGGATATTTACTCCATGAAAGAAACATTTCTACCAATTTTCAAGCAGCTAGGTAAAGTAGTTTAAAAACTAAAATATTTATCTATTACGCCACTTATACCCCGCAACGCCACTTAGAAGTCTGTTTTCACAAAACCTTCTTATAGCTGACTCTATTAAATAAATCTATTTATCAAATATAAAGATTGTGCGTCTAATAGTTTAAAAATGGAAATAATTATCTGTAACGCCCCTTAAGTCCCGCAACGCCACTTGGGGGCAATTTTCACGAAACCCATTTTGTAGCGTATCTCTACCCTATGAGAGGAATCTGCTTACTAAGTTTCAAGACTGTACGTCTAATAACTTAAAAATCGGAATTTATAACGCCCCTTAAACCCCCACCCCCGTAACACCCCTTGGGGGTCAATTTCCCCCAAACCTGTTTTGTAGCGGATATTTATTCCATGAAAGAAACATTCCTACCAATTTTCAAGCAGGTAGGTCAAGTAGTTTAAAAACGAAAATATTTATTTATTACGCCACTATACCCCCTGCAACGCCACTTAGAGGACTGTTTTCACAAAACTTTCTTATAGCTGATCTCTACTCTATAAAGAAATCTATTTATCAAATATAAAGACTGCGTCTAATAGTTTAAAAATGGAAATAATTATCTATAACGCCCCTTAAGTCCCGCAACGCCACTTGGGGGGGCAATTTCCACGAAACCCATTTTGTAGCGTATCTCTACCCTATGAATAGGAATCTGCTTACTAAGTTTAAAGACTGTACGTCTAGTAACTTAAAAATCGGAATTTATAACGCCCCTTAAACCCTCCGCCCCCGCAACACCCTTTACGGGTCAATTTTCCCAAAACCCATTTTGTAGCGGATATTTACTCCAGGAAAGAAACTTACCTACCAATTTTCAAGCAGGTAGGTGAAGTAGTTTAAAAACGGATATATTTATCTATTACGCCCCTTAGCCCCCACAACGCCACTTAGAAGTCTGTTTTCACAAAACCTGTTTTGTAACTGATCATTATTCTACGAAAAGAATCTATTTATCTAATTTAAAGACAGTGCGTCAAATAGTTTTAAAAATTGAAATAATTATCTATAACGCCCCCTAAGTCCCTGCAACGCCACTTGGGGGTCGATTTTCACCAAACTCATTTTGTATCCGATCTCTACTCTCTGAAAGGAATCTGCTTACCCAATTTCAAGGCTGTACATTAAGTAGTTTAAACATGGAAGCAATTATTTATATCGCCCCTTAACCCCCTTAACGCCCCTTGTGTTTCGAATTTCGGAAAATCCGTTCTTAGCTGACGTCTACTCTATGAAAGGAACATGTCTACCAAATTTCAAGTCTGTAGGTTGTATAGTTCCGGAGATATCGTGATTATTCAGTCAGTCAGTCAGTCAGTCAGTCAGTGAGTCGCTTTTCTCCTTTATATATATAGATAAAGATTGTGCGTCTAATAGTTTAAAAATGGAAATAATTATCTGTAACGCCCCTTAAGTCCCGCAACGCCACTTGGGGGCAATTTTCACGAAACCCATTTTGTAGCGTATCTCTACCCTATGAGAGGAATCTGCTTACTAAGTTTCAAGACTGTACGTCTAATAACTTAAAAATCGGAATTTATAACGCCCCTTAAACCCCCACCCCCGTAACACCCCTTGGGGGTCAATTTCCCCCAAACCTGTTTTGTAGCGGATATTTATTCCATGAAAGAAACATTCCTACCAATTTTCAAGCAGGTAGGTCAAGTAGTTTAAAAACGAAAATATTTATTTATTACGCCACTATACCCCCTGCAACGCCACTTAGAGGACTGTTTTCACAAAACTTTCTTATAGCTGATCTCTACTCTATAAAAGAAATCTATTTATCAAATATAAAGACTGCGTCTAATAGTTTAAAAATGGAAATAATTATCTATAACGCCCCTTAAGTCCCGCAACGCCACTTGGGGGGGGGCAATTTCCACGAAACCCATTTTGTAGCGTATCTCTACCCTATGAATAGGAATCTGCTTACTAAGTTTCAAGACTGTACGTCTAGTAACTTAAAAATCGGAATTTATAACGCCCCTTAAACCCTCCGCCCCCGCAACACCCTTTACGGGTCAATTTTCCCAAAACCCATTTTGTAGCGGATATTTACTCCAGGAAAGAAACTTACCTACCAATTTTCAAGCAGGTAGGTGAAGTAGTTTAAAAACGGATATATTTATCTATTACGCCCTTAACCCCCCCCCCACAACGCCACTTAGAAGTCTGTTTTCACAAAACCTGTTTTGTAACTGATCATTATTCTACGAAAGGAATCTATTTATCAAATTTAAAGACAGTGCGTCAAATAGTTTAAAAATTGAAATAATTATCTATAACGCCCCCTAAGCCCCTGCAACGCCACTTGGGGGTCGATTTTCACCAAACTCTTTTTGTAGGGGATCTCTACTCTCTGAAAGGAATCCGCTTACCCAATTTCAAAATTGTACATCAAGTAGTTTAAACATGGAAACAATTATTATTAAAGCCCTTAACCCCCTTAACGCCCCTTGCGTTTCGAATTTCGGAAAATCCGTTCTTAGCTGACGTCTACTCTATGAAAGGAACATGTCTACCAAATTTCAAGTCTGTAGGTTGAATAGTTCCGGAGATATCGTGATTAGTCAGTCAGTCAGTCAGTCAGTCAGCCAGCCAGTCAGTCAGTCAGTGAGTCGCTTTTCTCCTTTATATATATAGATATATTTATCTTCTTCAAATTTTCAATCGTTAATAAAATACTTTGTATTCAAACAATCCAGTTTAAATATTTTTTAAACTTGTAGTGGATGACACTTTATGTTAATACATTTTTCCAATATTAATTTATTAATTACCGGTTAATTAATGAAATTAAATTAATTACCAGTTTTTGATGCCTACTTAGATTCGTCTCTATTGTTGTAACAATGTAACTGTTAAAACCGGGACAAAAGTTGGTGTCGAAAATCGGTTTTTCATCCAAGCTAGCCAAATAGGATGTGCATTGTTACAATGCAAAAAAAACCATGCTCTTTTTCAATTTCTTCTATTAGTTCACTCTCTCCTTTCTCTCTCTATCTCTCTCTCTCAATATATATATATATATATATATATATCGTTCAATTTTTCAATCGTTAATAACATATTTTCTATTCATCCATTTAAAGTAGGAATTGACTTTAAAAATGTTTATATAACTTGTTTTCTTTTCATTTAAGTCAAAATAAAACACTATTTTTAGTTTTAATGTGAATTAAAGAATCTAAAGAAGATAGCGAGAGAAAGAAATATAATTGTACTTTTTAAACTTATGCCTAGATACAATATTAGAATCATTACGTCGTTTATATATCGCATTAAAAAAGAAAAATAATTAATTATTTTGTAATTTTGAAGTTTTTTTTTTACAATTTCTTGCAAAGAAAATGAGAATAAAAGAAAAAGGATTATATAAGCTATGCATTAGCTTTGTCTATTTGTTTGTTGTTTTAGATGCTGTAAAGATTTAATTTGCTTAGCTAGAACATTAATAGAGTATAAAAAGTTCAGATGTAAATGTAAATATTTCATTTTTGTGAACTAGTTTGAATTAAAGAAAAACACTCTTCTAATGTTAATGTATACTATTTTCTCTTAAAAGTGTTTCAATAGATATATTTCTCCTATTTATAGAAAAATAGAATATTACGCTTTTCTAGTTCTCCATCGTAAAATCCATTTTGTATCCTCTTGTTCTTTATTTGACATTACAAAGATTCCCAAAAAATTAATTTTTTTAGAAACATAACTATGTTAATTAGTTTGTTATTTTTAATATACATTTTTTATATCTTCATATATATATAAAAGAGAAATATTTTTTTTAATTTTAAATTTTTAAAAGAAAAGTTTTTTTTTTATTTTTAATTTTTAAATTTTAAATTTTTTTGAGAATTTGGATATTTCTAGATTAGTTTACCAAGTTGCAATAGGGGGAAGGTTGGCGCCATCAAACTAGTTTAACCCCACTTATCGGTCCTAAGTCCGAGGTTTCACTTGGATATTTAATAATTTTTATCTTATACAATTTTAATTTCGCTTCAAAACGTTGATTTTCATTATTCTTATTCGCCATTGAAATTTTGAAATGTGATGTCGTACTCTAGGTTTAATATGATTTCGAATATTTGCTTAATTGTATTTGTGTGAGGTATTTTAAATATATTTAAATATATATATATGCAATTGTTGCTTTATTACAAAGTTTCAAATTTAAATGTGTTAGAAAAAATTATTTCTCTGAATGTAATTCTGAGCTTTTTCCTACACTCTTGATAATTCAAAGTTTTTCATTGGTCCCTTCAACTTCGAAATATCAAGAGTATGTATAAATACAGTCGACTCTCGATAATTCGAAGTTGGAAGGGCCAATGAAAAACTTCGAATAATGAAGATTTCGAATTATCAAGAGGGTAGGAAAAACTCCCAAAATACACGAAAAGAGAATTTTTTTCCAACACATTTAAATTTGAAGCTATGTAATAATACAACTATTGTACATATGTATCAAATTATTTTAAAGTATTTTTTTAAAAAGTACATATTATACAGTATAAAAATAAAACTGAAATTAAAAGTCCTGTATTAAAACTACATTCAATACATGCACGCACAATCTTACTCATCTCTTCACAATAGCGGACCATCCTTTCTGAACATATGTGTAGCAAGACTACGGGCTAAATGAAAGATATGGAAGGCTGAAGGTTGGTCAAAAGTCCACTTAAAGAAGGAAATCAATAAAAGTATATTTTTGCCTGAGGAACAGGAAAACACAAGGAAGAAGTAGCAGACAGATGATCATCAAAGGGGCTACGTTTCAGGGGAGACAAGCATAGGCAATACAATGCAAAACTTGTAACTCCAACCTTTTTACTACAGCCGGCTGGGTGGCGTGGTTGGTTTGTTGCTGGCCTTCTACACCCAAGGTTGCGGGTTCGACACCGGCACAAGTCGGTGGATTTTCTTCATGCAGAAAATAGACAGCGGCCATGTCTTATGATTATACGGCATGTGAAAATCCTTAGAGTGTTTGTTTGGCTTGGATGCTCTCGGCAAAATAAAATCCTTATACAAAGTTCGCATCGCCAAGAGCTTAGGTGCCTCCCTCTGTGGAGGAAACTGGGTGTCAAAATTGCTTGCTGTAATTGGTGTCGCCTAAATGGTGCAGCGCTCTAAAAAGTAGTACCAGCTCCTGAAGAATGTACTATGTCTGCAAAAGTTTTAATTACCAATGCGCAGCCCCATTGAAAAAAAAACCCTTTTTACTACAGGACTGTTCATGATATTGGGTGATCGAATTGTCGAGAGTTTTATAAGATAACTTCGAATTATCGCGTGTTTTAGTCTGGATAGTCACAGATTTTACTTCGAAATATTGAGTGTTTTAGTTCGAAATATCAAGAGTATTTCTAGGGACTCAGCATATACTTCGAATTATCGAGAGGTTCGTATTATCGAAGATTTGAATTATCGAGAGTTGACTGTATTTTTAAACAAAAATTGGTAAGATAGAGAGAAGATTTTAATTTTAACTTAATTACCTGCCTTTCCCAAGCCAAAAAATTGCCTCCTCCCACCAAAAAAGAATATAAATGTAATAAAATAGACATCCTGCATAAAACTTTTAAAAAATTGATAAACAGAAATAAAAAAAATTTGAAAAAACACTTGACGCTCAACTTTTTTTTGCAAAAAAATGTGAAAGACAAGTTTTTAAAGAATATCAGGTGTTCCGCAGTTTTATGGGGGTAGGGAAGTGCTGTAATTGTGGTCCAGCGTGACTCTAGGCCTTTAGAACAATTTGAAATCTTGAAAACTGAGCTCAATTAAAAATCAATTTAAGAGACTCGATAAAAATTAGTTCAGATAGCATCTCGCAAGAAAAGGAAAAAAAAATTTGAATTTAAATGAAACTCTATTCAATAAATTAATTCTGTAGTTCTATCAATTAAGTTAATTTTATTTTAATACAACTGGACTTAGAATGGGGGAAATTCGCGACTGACTGGCACCAAGCGAGTAATCACGTGACAAATTGGGCAACAATTGCACGTGCTTTTCAATACTGTGGTAGAATCCAATATGCAAATTGTTGACATTCTTTAGCTTTAATTTATCTAATTAAAATATATGATATCATTGTATTTTATTCATTATTCTAGTGTATATATTTGTTAGGAAAAACTCTCAACATCTCTTTGATATAATTTTTGCTTTATTCTGATTTATTTATCTAATTAGGTATTCGTCTGCTTTAAATAGTGTTAGCTGGTATATTTATTTATGTTGGGATCCTAGCACTTGGTACACAGCTAATAGATATTTTAATTCTTAATTAATTTAGTAGTTATTAATTATATATTTTTGCGCAAGAATGGCTTACAGTATATAGGATCAATAAACTTCTTTTAAAAAACTTGAAGCTGTTTGACTATCGAATAACAATTGTATCGTTTCCTTAAAAAGAACTCACTATTATTATCAAATAGAGTCAGTTAAGTGTATATAATATTAAAAAATGTCTGTTTATAATTTTAATTCATAATTCAAAGTCAAGAGAAAATATTTATTCTGAAGAAAAACAATTTGATGATAATTTGTGAAAGGAATGTTTACAAAAATTAAATAAATTTTTCTTTGATTTTTACATTTTACAAATTATTGATTTCTAAATTATTAATAATTATTATTTACTGTTAAAAATTAATGTCATTTCTTCCTTTAAATTAAAATAAAATATTCTTAAGGGGAATGATACCATCGCAAAAGGCAATAATTTTTAGAAATGATCAAATATAATTTGATGATTTGTTGTTACCTTATTATTATTTTTTTTTTTTGAAGTACATTTTAAACTTGCAAAAACGTTTGTTTCTTGAAGCCTGTGTATATAGATTATTAGGTAAAGTTTTAGATTAATGTAGATAATTATTCTTTGGTGAAAGTGTATTTTTTTCCATCGCCCCCCCCCTTTTTTTTTGTACATAAAATATTAGAGTTGATATGGTATTTATCCTGTCATGAAAATGAATTTTTTTAACACTATATTTACATCAAGTTTGCCTACTTACACTTAAAATTCGAATGAATATTTTATTTTACTGTGGAACAGTTACTGCATGAAAATGAATTTTATTTTTACAATGTATTGCATATAAATACTTTATATATATGTATGTGTTTTACAATATTATGGAGCATTTAAAGATATTTGAAATGTTTCTAATAAAATAACATTCTCCATCGTTGACTGTCTGATTTACTTAGTAATTATTCTTTAAAAATGTTTGAAATTTTTTTTACAAATGATTGTCTAAAGTAATAAAAGAAAATACTATTTCATTTTTTAGTTAAAGCAATGAGTCATATTAACATATAATTTTCAGGATATATTCATTGTAATGTGATTATCCATTATTATGAGTTATTTAACTACATATAAAATACATAATCAGGGCTAATAATTAACTAAATGATTATAATGAGTTATTTCTACATGTATTAACTGTTTTAATACTTTTCTCTAAGTTGCAGTCACTATAGCAAGTGCTCTTTAAGCACATTAAAATTAATAAAGAGTTACCTTCAGTCATGCATGTGTACAGAATGCTTAAAAACCTTGTTATATTAAGTATCGGAAAAAAAAATTGCAAAAAATTGTAACTTTCCTGAAGAAAAAAAAAACATGCATTAAATAAACATGTGTTTGTAATTTTACTCGTTAGTACAATGCTTTGCAGAACCGAATAGTTTTCTATTGGAAATTGCACTTTTATATCTGGGATACTAAATATAATGCATGGGTATGCGACACCTGGATCACAAATTAATGTTATTAATGCTAGTATGAACTATATTAAAAGTTCGCATTACAATTTTTTATGACAAATTGAATACTTTTTTTTAATTGTCTTTGTATAAAGTGCCTTTAATATATACGTTGATCTACTTTTTAAAAATTATTATACAATATTAAGGGAATGTTTCATCAGAAAAGGTGCAATAATTATCAGAAATTTAATTATCTTTAGTCTTAAATATATTTTTCTTCTTATTGAATTACATATAGTTTATAAAAAATAATAGTATGATTTATCTATAAACAGATTCTTGTGTTCGAATCTTAGATAATTAAATACTTAAGTACCTCTGTTACTACTCTGAAGATGCGTAAAATTAAACATTATATGTTCTCAATATAACTTCATTTAAAATAAACAAAAATTTGCTTAAGTTAACTAACATATTTTACTTTCTTATGTATGATCTAAATATAATTTTATTTAAAATAAAAAATTTGCTTTGAAGTATTTACATGTTTGTGAAAGTCTACACCTCTCCAAAATCCTTTTAGAACAGGTTTCTTTTGTGAAGACAACAATAGTGAGAATAAAGCTTGGTTTAAGCTGGCGTCGGTATTGAAAATATTCTTCAAAGTAATTGCATACATAATAAATAGGGAGGAGATGGTTTATAATCCTCACGTTTCAACATACTTTCAAAACACTGATATTTTGCCCTGGTATATAAAAAAAAGTGATTTTTTTCGTCAATCATATTTTCATTTATTGATTGAACAACCATTTTAGCAAAATGAGACATTTTTAAAAGTACAATGTGAAACTGCGATAGCAAAATAGTCCTAGCGATGGTAGTAAACAAACGGCAGCGTAATCACGTGACACAGTTTTCACGTGATCGTGACGTCACATGAATTTAGTCCATTAGTTAAGAAAGAAGTGCAGTACACCTCAACTTTTTGCGAGCGAAAAGTTTTGGTTATGATTTGAATAGGAAAATTTTCAGAAACACACATATGGGGAGAGATTTAGTGGATTTTTTTGTGATGAAATTATTCGAATCACTTGTCGATTTAAAAATCTCCGTCAAGCGTGTAAATTTTATGAATTTATTTTGACTATCTTTTGTATCTTTATGCTTTTTAAAGCTTGTTTAAATCAATTATTCAATGTGGAATGTATTGTAAAACTTACTATTACGATTCATTTCTAAATAAATTATTGCATCTAAATTTTTTTTTTTAAAAAATGCATCATGAATATTTAGATATTTTTTTTTTTTTAGAATATGTTTTCAGAACAATGTTATACCGTCTTTTATTAGGTATTGGAATCATAAACATGGAATAAAAGGTTCCGTAACAGTTTTTTATGGCATCCCAAGTGCTGGAATAGGATGAATAAAAATGTAAGGATACCTATTAACTGTTGAATATCTTTATGTGTGCAAATATTGGTAGCATTGCTGTGCATGAAGAAATATTTATATTATTTCATTGTAAATAAGAACGATTTCTATAAATTATGATGTTTCAAATTAGAACAAAGTGTGATCTCTCAAATGTTAATCAATTGTTAAATGATTTTATCGAATTTTGCTTGAAACTTCCATGGCTAGCAAAGTAAATGATTTAAAAACTTATCTCCATGTAAAAATAAAAAAGTAATACAAAATATATGTAGTGAGAAATGCTTTATAACGCTTAATTAAAAAATGCTTTCTGTTATTTATATTTAGACTGAAAATATCATTTTTGTGCATGATACAACTAAAGTTTTGAATTTAAATGATTATGATGATCAGAATTTCTATTGCAAACATGCTGTTAAAGAATTTAATATCTTAATCACATTAAGTGTTCATATAAAATCGAATTCTTCAATGTTGTTTCTTTAGGCACAAATTATTATTTTAATGTTAATTATTATGGCTGATATCCTGGCTAGAGCTGCATTCAGTTCCATGAAAAACCAATGGAATTGGGATGGAACAATAAGTGTGAAAAAGGAAGAATTATCTTTCGGTATCTTTGGCATAAAAATACTTTTTGTAAGGTGTCTTTTGCTTATTGAATATTATTATGTTATGAATCAAGAATCAGTAGTTTATTACATCATGTAAAATTATTGTTTTTTCATCGTATATGTTGTAGCAGTTGCTTTAAATTTGCTGAACTGTTACTTCATGTTATGTTGACTTTCCATGTTACCCAAATACTGGTTAATTCTATACAAAAAGTCCTCCAGTGCTTTGGCATCTTTGCTCAATTTTAGGCCTTTAATATGTATTTCTCAATTCTTTTATAAAATGCTTTACTGGGTTACAACAGTAAGTAAATAAAAGTATTGAATTTGAAAAGTAATTGTTTGATATGAACTACATGTTTTTTGACTGGCATATGCAATCCCTGTCTTTTACATCCATTATTATTATTGTCTTCTGATTGATTTGATGTTAAAATCTTAATGGATAAAAATATTAAATTTTTTTCATTAATGTTTTTAAGAA
Source organism: Trichonephila clavata (assembly GCA_019973975.1). NCBI lineage: Eukaryota > Metazoa > Arthropoda > Arachnida > Araneae > Nephilidae > Trichonephila > Trichonephila clavata. Next base: position 16,079 of record BMAO01003555.1, read on the forward strand.
ATGTTTGTGTTACTATTAAACTTTTTTTTAAGCATTGTGAGATTAAATTAAAAAAAAAAACTTTGAATTGTTTTGTGGAAATCAATTCATTTCCTTGCAGTTTTACTGATTCATTTTATGTTTGACATCAAAATAAGTAACGTATTGATATGTATGCAATAGATGTATTCATCACTCTTCTTCAAAACAATGCAAAGTGTGAATTGATGTTTATTGTTACTTTTTAAATATCTTTTGTACTTTTAGAATATTAATTGAAAAATTATAGTTTTTTCTTCATATATATTTTCAAAAGAATATTTTAAGTATCAATAAATTATGATCATTTTTTATTATACTAATTTTTGATGCATCATTTATGTATTTTTCCTCTAACATGTCTCTTGTGTTAATATTATTTAATTACCTGAAAATATTAACAATTTTTTCTGAAATTACAGTGAATTTTAATCTTATAGTTTTTGTCATTTATTGTCAGAAGCAGTTTTTATTAAAATCTCTGGCCTTTGTTTCTTTGGAGAAAACTTTTTTTTCCTTTTTGTTTTTCTTGTATTTTCCATGGATGCTGCCTGAATTTCTACAAGAGCAAACATATACATCTAAACATTTCCTAAAACATTTCCTATTTTATTGACATTGAATATTTACATGATAATCTGTGCTTTTTCTTTTACAGAAAACTTGTTTAAATATATAAATAATGTTCTTGCATCTAAATTCGGATAATCAAACCATTTCAACTATACAAACTTCATGAAGTAAAAGAAGCATGAAGGAGAAAATGTTGGTAAAAATTCTATGGATTTATTTGATGATTTTTTAAAAATTTTAAAGTGGAGTTATATGAGATATAATAAGTGTTTTAGAGTAAATGTGTTTATCCAATTTACAAACCTAGGAGTAATTGAAATTGATAAAATCATATAGTTATAATAGCAATTTCTGATGTCTTTTTGCAACAAGTATATTCTGTATCATTATCCGAACTTCATGCTGTTCACTTGAATAGAAATAAAAGATTAGTTTATGATTTTCAAAAAAATTCTAGTAGGCTGTATTTGGAATTTTTGCATCTTAGTAAGAAGTGGATTGAACAGAAAATGTATTTACAAAAAATTAATTTCAGAGCACAGTATGTGTTCTGAGGAAGGAGAAAACTGCTTATTCCATTGATAGTTCATTTTTTTTTTTCTCATTAAAAAATGCACTGTTTTTCAATCATTTCCATTGTTTATTATTAGTTTTTTAAATATTTTATGTCGTGTTATGCACTTTAAAAAGGCTAATATAAATTAAACTGCTTTATAAAACAATATTAAATAATACTTTTCATAAAATTAACTATACAAAATTTTTGTCTGACTTTCATTTTTTTTAGTTTTTTGCAGGGGAATATTTAATAATAAGGAAATCTTGAAAAATTATATGCTTTTTATGGAAATGTAACTTATATTTTTTTTAATACTGTCACAAACACTTAAGCTCTTCTTTGAGTTTGAAAACTAAAGTGTTATATTTAAAGAAAACTTTTAGTTTAAATTGTTTTGTTTAGAATACTTATGTTTCTCATGTATAATTTTTTTATATACTTGTATAAAAAATGAATATATCTGTGTATTTGTTCTCTGTATTAAGTATAAGATTGCTAAAATTAAAAGTAGGATATATTAAAACACACCATTTTATGGATTTTGTATTTGTGTGTATGTAATGGTATAAAAAAATAACTTTTTGATTGTCTGCATCCCAATGAAAAGTCGTGAACTTTTTGAGTTGACAAAAAATATTTACCAATTTTACAGCTTATGAGTACTGTCTTGTTCTTAAATAATAACTTTGTAAGGAACAAATAATTACATTTGTGTAAGAAAATTCCAATCTAAAAATGTGAAAGAAGCACAACTTCATAGGATATAAATATTTGCACATTCTATTGTTGAGCATATCTCTAAAGAAAATTCAGCATGTTCTCCCTCATCAGCTGTGTTTCTTTTGATCAAAGCAAATACTCTTTAGGCAAGGAAAAAATACCACTAAAAAATATTAAAAAATAAACCGCATGAATTCAAATGTCCATATGTAATTTGGCTATTGCCATGTATGTATTTAAGAGTATGCCAACACTTCTCAGAGTTCAATTCAAAGATGCCAATCCAGAAATGTAAGGAATTTCAATGCATAATTTTTTTCTGAAATATGTGTGAGGGAAAATACATCCAAAAGAAGTTCACAAAGACTCACTTACTTTGCATTGATATGACCAGTTAGAATCCTGTGTGATTAGTAAATTTATGACTGATAAGAGCATATATCTTGCATATGCATGTATTCCAATACATTATGCTCTGTGGTGAATGAGGTATTGGCTTTTACACCTATACTATATGCTGGAATATTTACTTCAGAATTTTCTTTTGTTTTAGTTGATCTGGTGAATGCATCAAATATATTCAAAGTTCAAGTTTTTTTAAAATTAATATTACAAAACATTTCCTTTTGATACTTTTAGCAAAATGAAATAATATTAGAAGTAACAGTATTTTATGATTGTGTTGTCCCATATACTGACAGTATGATTATAATTGTAATAATGTAAGGTTACTTTTATAATTCTCACTAGGGGTGCTGTGTTACAATTCCTAATGTAATAAAAATTCAGTGGAAATAAAAAAAAAAATATTCCTAATTTCCTACACTGAAGAATTGAAGTATTGGAAATTTTAATGATTTTAATTCTGTCCTTATTAACAATATTTAGTCCTTTAAAAGCTATGCATTTTATTAAAAAGATTATTCTAATATATAAATATGCTAATTATTGTTATGTAATTCATTAACTAAATAAATGTACTTGTGAAAATATTTCTGCCATAAGAGTATTGAAATTATCTGACTATCAATTAATCTGTTAATTTTCTGATAATTGTTTTTTTTAGAGTATTTATGTATGTTTCTTTTATGTGTACCAGAATTATCTTACATAAAACTATAAGTTTGGTAGTTATAAGTTAAATGCTTAAACTTCTGATCCATGCTACATTTTTTAAGAATTTCTAAATTTGCTTGTGTGTTTTAGGCTGTTTCAAATTTAATGTATATGAATTTTTTTCTCCAAGTCATTGATTTTCATTCAAACTTCCATACTTTGTTGTACCTCTGTTTTATAATTCTGTTCCTCTTTTCATTTGAATAATTTTTTTTTATATAAACATACATTTTTGAGATTTGTTAACAATAAAAACTGTTAAGTATTACAATTTAAAGTATTCTATCATTGAAAACAGAATTTGCAATTTATTGGACTGTTACCACTGAATTGTTTCTTTAGATTAACTCAGTAATTTTTCTGGTTGAAAGGCTTTATTAGCTTTATTGTATTCATGATGAGGGAGAAAAAAAAGATTCAACATTCTGGTTAATTCAACATCTGGTTAAATTCAACATTCTGGTTAAAAGCCCTGTTAAAACACATATGTCCAGCTGCAATATTTTTAAGTATGTATGTGGGTTGTTGCATGTTTTTTCTTTGTAGTGTTAATTTGTGTGGTAACTTAAATTTAGAATTGATTTTCTACAGATGAAACACTTTTACCTAAAATTTTTAGGCCACCTGAAGAATGAGTGTAATAAGTTTTTATTATGTGATTATTTATTTATTCTCTTTAATTTCTTTAAAAAAATTAGTACAATATACTTTGACTATACTATAGACAATATTTATTTAATTTTAGCAAAGAAGACTGAAGCTCTGATCACAAAATTGCAAAGTGTTGGAAATGACCGATTTTTCAACTCAGAATCCGAACTTTATGCATAAAAAATAAGGTATAAATACAATAATCTTTACATTACATAAATTGATCAACTAATTTTTAGTATATTCATAATCTAAAAAAACTTGCTTTTAGTATAAAGCAATTTTTTTGTGTGACTCCTGTTTTCTCCTGGTAATTAAATTGTTTGCATTTAAATTTTAGCTCATTCTATTGGATATTTTCTTTTAAAAATTTCTATGAAATAAATTGATTTCATATAAACGTTAGACCATTTGTTAAAGTTCTATTTAGAGCTTTTTCTATGTGGTTTCAAGCAAGTAACTATTTTATTTGTGAAGACATCTGTTTCAATGAACACTGATGCTTCTTTCAAAATTCTTATTTCAAAAATCCCGATTTCTGGTTGTTTTATTTGAAATTTTTTCTAATTAAATTGTAGGAAAATTAACAAAATTTCTTTTTTTTTATAAAAGAAGTACAAAAACAGAAATGTATTCATATTTTTTTCCCTTCATATGTCCTTAAACTGTTTCACAAAAAGAAAGAAAAAAATTTATAAATAAAAATGAAGTAATGTTGGTTTTTTTAATAGCTTGTTCATTCGTATATATCCTTCCACTTCTAAGCTTTAATTAAATTAATTTGTTT